>NEWO01002826.1:9811-26186 GCA_003013225.1 Phalaenopsis aphrodite
TATTTGTCCAATCGGGAGAAGTTTCATTACGTGGTTTAGAGTTCGGGGCATCGACCCGCGAATATGGTTAAGGAGTTATATATATATATATATATATAAAAGCCTTGTTTGTTACCCTAGGGAATTGTACTCCTTTTTCTGAATTAAAAGAAAAGCTGTCGCTCTGCTCCCGAGGGCATAGGTAAATTGCCCAGCCTCGTTAAACCTTTATTTTTTCTTCTTTCTTTGTGTCGAATCTTGCATTTATTTAGCCTAAAATTCTCAACAAGTGGTAAAAGAGCAAGGTTCTATGGTAGAAAAGTTTGGCGTAAGTAGAACGAAGAAAGATTTGGCGAATTCCACAGCGGTGTTCGGTGAATTCGATAAGGTCTTCGGTGGTTCGACACAGGAAGCATGTTTTTTTAAGTTTTAATTCTTGCCAATAATTATATATGATGCAAATTTTTCTAAAAACTTGAAATTTATTTGTTTGCATATGTTTTTCAAATAAATTTGATTTTAATTTGAAGAAAAATGATCATGTATACGAAGTTTTATTAGAGAACTAAAATTTTGAATCTAGAAATGATTAAGGGAAATTTTTTAAAATTTATAGTAATGAAGAAAAACTTAAAGTTATAGATTTTTAGTGTGGAAAATGCTAAATATAGTTAAATTTTTTTATTGAAAAGTAATCTTCAAAAACTATTCTTATGTTTTAAGTAAAAGAAATATATCAACTCTTTGCTTTAGGAAAGGAATAGTGAAATTCAAAATTATTAAAGGACTATCCAGATATCGTAATTCCTTCCTTAAAAAGAGAAAAAAGAAAAATTAAGAAAAAGGAAAAAAAGAAAAATAAAAAGCAAAGAAAAATTGAAAAATGGAGGAGAAATTTGAGAATTAGTACCTAATCAAAAATTGGTTCAACATCAGATCTTTCTAAAGTATAAGATTTGAGAAACTCTTAAGTTTATTGATATAATATGATAAGTAAAATTATGCTTAGTAAAATTTTTAAGTGGAGATTATAGAATGCCTAAAATATATATTTGGAGAATTTACAAAATTTTTGAATTTGATAGAAACTCATATTTTCATGTCTTAACATTAAAAAATTTTAAATAAGTTGGTCTGATTTACTACTATTTTTTCTAAATTAGACTATTATATTTCTACATAAAAAATTTAGTACTACTTAATAAACTCATAATGTGATTCCAACCATTTGTTGACTGAGACAAAACCATCTCGGTTCTTACATGTTCTCACAACAGGTATTAACATCTTAATTGGTGAAATCAAGAAGTAAATGAAGTATAAGGTTTCAAATCATCACAACTTCTTCCAACATTGAAATCTAATACTTCACGCAACTTCCTTTAAATACTTAATTACTTATCATTTTAAAGAAAAAGATAAAAAAGAACAACTCAAAATCTATGGAGAAAACACAACTACACATGAGTTTAAAAGTAGAAATCACGCACACAAATAAAAAATCTAAATTAAAACCAAATGTAGTCATAAAAATAAACACTATATCAAATCCTCTCCACCAAATGTCTTGAAGTTTCTTTGAATTCTCTTCATTCACTCATAATATAAACTAACTATGGATGTCTAATGGTAGGCCTCTCTTTTGTGATGATCCAAGTCTTTTTTTTTTTATGAAAATCTAAAAGGTGCCTTGTTGTCTCTTCAAAATGTGTCTCAATTTAATGAATAGTCTAGAAAATTTTCCTTTCAAAAGTCAATTGATGAATTTTTTTGTCCATAGACTATTTTCCATGTTTTTACCAAGGGTTGCTTCAAACACCTCTTCAAAAAATTCGTTTAAATTCAATAAATCATCAAATAACTACTTCTGGCGCTTAAGCACGGGGTGCCTGACGCCTAGGTGTTGCTCTCTTTGATAAATTGTCACTTAGGCGCCCTAGTTATTTTTTGTACCTTCATCGTTTTTCTCTAAATTTGACCATTTTTCACTCCTTTTAATATTTTTCATCAATTTGATTGTATTTGAATAAAAAACACACAAATACCTTTCATTAAAGTGCAGTATCTCAAAAATAGGTATAAAAATGTGTATAAAAATAATATATATTTTAGGTGTATCAAAATCCCCCAAACTTAGAATGTTACTTGTCCTCAAGTTACCCTTCAATCTTTTAAAAATTAAATAAATTATTGATGTGAGTATTGAGGATGAAGATCAAGCAATGATTTTTTTGTGTTCATTGGCTTCCTCTTGTGAACACATGGTGACTACTCTTACATATGAGAAAGAAATAATCAAAGTTGATAAGATTACTGCCACATTATTAGCTTGCAACTATCAGAAGCAAAATGCAGTGGAAAGCTCTCATGGTGATAGTATATATGTTAAGGGTAATCAAGAGTGTGGAAGGAAGAAAGAGAAGGAGGGTCCTGGAAAATGAAATTCCAGATCAAAGTCTAAAGGTAGAAAGGTGATTCATTGTTACAAGTGAAAGAAGCCAGGTCATATGAAATAAAATTGTCCAAAGCTCAATAAGCAGACTGATGACAAACATGATGCATCATCTAAGTTTTTAAATGTGATGAATGTGACAATTCAGATTGTGGAGATGGTGATATGATTTTAGTTTCATCAACTCAGCTCATGGATATATGGATTCTTGATTCAAAATTCTCTTATCACATAACACCTATCAGGGAATGGTTTACTTCATATAGGTTTTGTAATTTTGGCTCTGATTATTTAGGTCATGATAGATGCTGCAATATTATTGGTATTAATGAAGTTAGAATTAAGATGTGTAATGACACTAATATAATATTAAGTGATGTCAGACATATTCCAGATTTAAAGAAAAATTTAATTTTCTTGGGCACTTTACATAGAAATAGTTTTATTCCTAAAGCAGATGAGGATAGGGAAACTATCAGAATAGTTAAGGGTGCACTGACTATGATAAAAGAAAATTTAACTGCAGGTAATATCTACAAACTTTTGGGGATTAGAGTTGTAGGTGGAGTTTATTCTGTGGAGTCAGATGATGATAATACAAAACTGTGGCACATGCTTCTTGGTCATCTTAATGAACGTGCAATGACAAAATTTTAAAAAATGACAAATCAAAATAATCAAAATATTGAAAAGTTTAGACCTTTAAGAGATTATGCAAACCCTACAGTGGACGAACTCCATTGTAGTATTCAAAAACTCGTTGTAGTGGCTAATTCAGTTGAACTTAAACCTGTTATTATATAAATGCTATCAAATAATCAATTTGGAAGAGCACCAACTGAAGATCCAAATTTACATCTTGCCAATTTTTTAGAATTGTGTGCTACATTTAAATACGATGGTGTATCAGATGATGCTATAAGACTTAGATTATTTCCTTCCTCACTGAGGGATAAAGCTAAGATATGGTTACATTTATTATCACCTAGATCTATCAAAACTTGGGGTGATTTAGCACAAAAATTCCTTGCTAAATATTTTCACTATAAGAAACTACAAAGCTTATAAATGATATTACATCTTCTTACTAGTTTCAAGGAGAATCTATTTATGAAGCATGCGAATGATTTAAAGAACTCTTAAGAAAGTATCCACACAATGTTATACCAGATTGATTAATAATTCAAACATTTTATATTAGATTAGCTGGCTCTCTTAGATCTATTATGGATGCCGCTACTGGTTGTTCATTGATGTAAAAAACATTTAATGACGCTTATGTTTTAATTTAAGAGATGGGTAAAAATAATTTTTATTGGCCTTCTGAAAGGATAAATCTTAAGAAAGTACCCAATATTCATGAAACTGATGCTTTTGCTGTATTAGCAAATTAAGTTGCTGCAATTTCAAGGAAGTTAGACCAATTTGGAATGAATTTTCTCAATTGATTTCCATGATTGAAGATCTTTATTAGGCCAAATGATAAATTCTCAAGCATCATTAGAAACTTTAAATGCCATAAACAATAAGCAGAATAACCAATATTTAAACTATTATAATCAACGTTGGAAGAACCATCCTAACTTTAACTGGAATAATACTTCGGATGGTAATATTCAGCAATTGGTGAACAATCAAGTAAGCCCATTATGAAACTGGAACAACCAAGGGAATAGTAATTATAGACCTACTTATCCTCCAGGTTTTAACAATAATCCACAATTTAAGGAGAAGAAGTTGTCTATAGAAGAAGTGGTGTTACAAATGAGAAATCAATTACAAAGTCAAGGAGCTACATATAGAAATATTGAGAATCAATTAGGACAAATAACAAATTCATTAAGTAATAGATCTCAAGGAACACTTCCTAGTGATACAAAAATAAATCCAAAAGCCTAGAATAAAGAGCAAGTAAAAGCAATTCACCTTAGAAGCGGAAGAGAGTTGGAAGGTAGAGTTCAAAAAGAGACTAAAGTAGAGAGATGAGATATTGAAGAACCAAAAGAGGATGCTCTTTAGAGAGACCTATTTCTCCAATTAAAGTTGATTTGGAAAAACCACCACCTCCATTTCCTCGGAGGCTCTGACAACAAAAGTTGGATAAGCAATTTTCAAAATTTATGAAAACCTTTAAGAAGCTTACAATTAATATTCTATTTTTGAAACTTTAGAAGAAATGTCAAGTTATGTGAAGTTTATGAAGGATATTTTTAATAGGAAAAGAAAGTTTGAAGATAATGAAATTGTTGCACTTAGTGAGGAGTGTAAAGTCATAATTCAGAATAGCTCTATGAAAAGCTTAAAAATCCTGGTAGCTTTACAATTTGATGTGCAATAGAAGACAAATTTTATGGGAAAGCTTTATGTGATTTAGGTGCAAGCATCAACCTTAGGCCATTATCAATATTTAAGAGATTGGGATTAGGAGAAATATCCCCTACTACTGTAACTCTGCAGTTAGCAGATAGTTAAATAACATATCCTAAAGGTGTTATAGAAGATGTCCTAGTGAAAGTGGATCAATTTATCTTTCCTATTGATTTCATTGTACTAGATATAAAGGAAGATAAGGAGATACCTATCATTTTGGGGAGACCTTTCCTAGCCACAAGAATATCAATGATAAATATGCAGAAAGGAGAATTAACAATGCGTGACAATGATCAAACAATTACATTTAATATTTCCAAATCAATGAAAACCCTGCAAAAGGTAAAGATGATGAAAGTTATAAGAATGGATGTGATAAGAGACTTAAGTGAATGCCATTTCAAAACAACTTATGAAGAGAAATCTGAAATGAAAGAGTTGGAAAACGAGCAAGAAGAGGAATTAGATCAATAAAAAGATTCATATAAGGAAGATTCAAATTATGTTCAAGAAAGTATTGAAGTCTTGGACACGACAGAAAAAAATAAATCTTTTTGTCCATCAATTAAAAAACCTCCTAGCTTGAGTTGAAATTACTTCCTAAACATTTGAGGTACGCCTTTTTAGGTGATTCCTCTATATTACCTATTATAATTTCCTTAAAATTAACTACAGAAGAAGAAGAAGAGAGTTTGATGAAAATCTTAAAGAGCTACAAGAAAGCCTTTGGATGGACAATTGCTGATATAAAAGGAATCGCTCCATCAATTTGTATGCATAGTATTCATATGGAAGTAAACTGTAAAGCGAGGGTTGATCCTCAAAGGCGATTGAATCCTATTATGGAAAAAGGTTTTAAGAAAGAAATTTTAAAGTGATTAGATGCTGAAATTACCTACCCTATTTCGGATAGTGCGTGGGTTAGTTCGATTCAACTGCGTTTCTAAGAAAGGAGGAGTGACTGTGACTTTAAATAAACATAATAAGTTAATGCCAATAAGACAAGTCACAAGATGAAGAATATACATTGATTATAGAATATTAAATCTCTCCACTTGGAAAGATCATTTTCCACTACCCTTTCTAGATCAAATGCTAGATAAACTAACTGGCCATAAAAGTCCATGATTTGGTTTGGACTAGACCATGGGTTAGTCTCAATTAAATGGTTTTTTGTTTAGAAAATTTTCATGATGAATTAGGAAGTTAATTGAGTGAAAATTGAAAGGCTATGGGGTTATAATTGAGAGAATTTGAAATTTAGGGCAAAATTGTGGATTTTGGTTTGAATTGAATTTAGGCTAGGCTTGAGGCTAGATCAAGGCCTATTGAAGGTTCAAATTAGCTTATAGGAATTTCATGAAGAGTTTAGAATCCAAAATTACAAAAATTGGATATGTTAAAGAGTTCAATTTGGTGGGATTGTGCCTTATGGTCAAACTGGGGGTTTAAATTGGGCTTGGATTTGAGTTTGAAATTGAGCTTAATTGGGCTTAAATTTAGTTTTATTTGGGCTTAAATTTAGTTTTATTTGGGCTTATACAAGATGAAATTTGATTTGAATTTGACATTGGGGAAATTTGAAATAAATATGGTGGAAATTGGGGTGGATTTGGAGACTTTAGGCATTTAGAGGCCAAATTAGAATTTTGGTCAAATTAGGCTCAATGGTTGGTCAAGATTGGTTTTGGGGATGTTTGGAATGATTTTGAAGGTTTTGGGAATATTTGGGTCGTACGGGGCATTTTAGTAATTTTGTTAAAGTTAGGGGAATTTTGAGAATTTTGGCAATTTTGAGGTGTTTTAGACAATTTGGTTGATTTGAAATGGTCTAGGATGATTTTTGGACAAAATTTGAAGATTTTAAATTTTTTTAAAAATTTAGGGTGGTTTTAGGGGCAATTTGGTAATTTTAGGAAAATTTAAGAGCAAAGGACCAAAATTAGGAATTTGGGTAGAATGAGATCAATTGAAGATGCTAATCATAAAATTACCCTTATGATGTCATGACACTAAGGGAGCCCCCATTTTGGATCTGTCATGTGTTGGTTTTAGCTAAACCCTAGCCTAGGGCTAGGGGTTTCGGGGACCATCAACATGAGTTTCCAAAAGACTGGGGAAGTAGGCTAAACATGTTTGGTTAAGAGTTTAGGGTGTGAAAGGTTTCATGTGTGTGTGGGCAAGACTGACCAAGACCACACCACCCAAGGCTAACCCTAAGGTAAAACAGTCCTATGGGGACTCCTCTTGAGCTCCTCCATGTTAGCTCCACCTACTAAGTGCTAGATGTTAGAACCAACATGTGGAACTCAAAGAGAAGCAAGAGGTGTTTAGAATTTTTAGTGGGGTAGGCTTCTATCACTAGTCCTCTAGGATAGTCAACAGGAAAGTCCAATAGCTATATTCTAGGCTTGTAAGGAAGAAAGACTAGACCTCAACAAAAAGTGAGGTCAATAATATTTTAACTGGCATAAGAACCTCATTTGCACCTCTTGGAACATTTTTTCTTTTCATTGATGTGGAGAACAACCTTCACGACAATCTCGAAAGGTCAATAATGTTGACATCTTGAGCAAGACTGTGGTGGGATAGTGATCCGGGTGGATTTAGTGTATAAATTTTGCAAATATTTTTTAATATTATAAAATACACACAGGCAATATAATCCAAACAAAAATACCTTTTATGAAAATAGTTTATCTTTAAAACACTTTTTAAACTGCCAAATCCCCTTTAAAATCAGCGCAAGTATACCTATTGCTCAAGTAATAAAGGACTCTAACGGAGTCTTAGATACCGATCCTACAGGGAAGTTAGAAAAACCTATAAGTAAATTCTTAAAATTATTTTATAATTTAAAAATACAAAAATAAAAGTTAAGTGTGAAGTTTGAATATTAACTACTAAAGTGAATGTTACATAAAATGCAAATGAAAGACAAAGTTAACTAATTAAATACTAAACTTTCAAAAATAAAATTATGAAAACTAAATAAAATTTTAGTTGACAGAAAATTCAAATTTAAGAAAGCATCTTTTCCTTTTACAATGAGTATATGGACTATGAAGAAATTAAAAATCATTTGAAAATTTATTTTAAAATCATTTTGTTTCAAATAGGAGCAATCTTATTCTTTACTCTCTTCCAATTGCTATAAAGAACATTAACTAATCAAGAGTTTGGTCCCTAATTCTGTGGTTAGGCTGGGAGGATACCAGCTGTCACTCCAGAGCTCACACTACTCTCTCCCCAGAGGGCTAACATTCTCGCATTAGTTTTCAATTAATTGGAATAAATTGGGAATTTTAATATCACCTTAAAATCTCCAATTCTGCATCGAAAAAAATATATTTCCCTATTTATTTGCACTCAATTCCATGGATAACATACTCCCATGAAATCAAATGTGATTCTCCCCCTATTGTAGAAATCATAGCTCTTTTTAGAACATATGTTTCTCAACATGTTTTAGCATTTCAATTGGCCAGATCAAAAAGTAAATGAAGATTGAAGTTCAAATCATCACAAATTATTGACATTTAAAACCATAGAAAACAAAATCAATTATTCACAAAACCATATCTCAAAGTAAGGAGAAGGATAAAAAAGACTACATAGAATTTATGAGAAGGACACGACAAAACACAGATTTCATATATAAAAACAAGTCTACAAAACAAAAGAAATAAAAGACAGAACTTATCTCACAATCATTTCCAAGCAAATCCCTAGAAGTTCTCTCTAATCCTTTCTCTCTTTACAAACACACTCAATTCTCCCTTAGAAGTGTAATGAAGAAGAAATCTCTCACCTTCACTCTCCTCTTACAATCCTAGAAGAAAATCTCCTCTTCTTCTCTCCTTGCCTTGCACGCCACCCCCACTTTCTTGTCCTTTTCATCCCCTCTAAAAATCTTTAAAATCTTCCTCTTTTATTTTGGGCTGCCTCTTTTCAAAAGGAATTCAAAATTCTCTCCAAAAGTCAACTTTTTGAATTCAAAAGATGGGTCATTTAATCTAAGAGACATATCACTTTATAAAAAACCTTTCCACAGTGTTTAGATGCATTGAATTACTTCAATAGGTGTGTAGAACAAGTGTCTCTTTAAAAAATCACGCAAAATTCATCTCAAACCACCTTAATCCACACAAAATTTGTCTCTAGCGCATCTTGCGCTAGTTCTGGCGCATCATGCGCTAGTTCTAGCGCATCATGCATCAAGCCTTTAGCAAATGACGCTTCATGCACCAAGATTCCAAAATTCTCTGATTTGACTTTAAATTTCATCCTTTTTTCCATTTTTTGCTCAAAATAACTAAAAATGATTTACCTATAAAAAAACGTGAAAATACCCTTCTTTAAAGTGCAATATCACAAAAAAAATCATAAAATAAGTACTTAAAATAATATATTATCTTGGTGCATCAAAATCCCCCAAACTTAAATGTTACTCATCCTCAAGTGACACTTTTATTACATAAAAGCTTGTGACTTAGGATAGAGATTTATTTACAACTTCTATACTCTAGTTTAATTAATAGAATAGTGAAATTTAAAAAACCTTTAATAACTTAGATTCATATTCTAAGTCTAGGAATACTTAGTAATCAAATTTAAGATTCGGAATCTCTATTCATTTCAATAAAAATTGAAAATTTTCATATTAAGGACATTTAGAATATTCATATGAAAAAGAACTCATGAAAACTTTACTAGAAATGTTATTAATACTCCAATACAACTTTAGAAAATGTAATAAAGCTCATTCCTTAAATTGATTCAAGTGAAGCAAATTTTTTATTAGGCGTCTCCTCAAGCTTCTCCTCACTTATTTTTCTTTTCTTTTCTTTTTCTTTTTTTTTTATTTAGGATCATTCCAATCCTTTTTGTCATCTTGCTCCAAATACCTAAAAATGATATACCAGCAACAAAAACATGAAAATACCCTTCTTTAAAGGACAATATCATAAAAAATAAGCATAAAATATGTACTTAAAACAATATATTATTTTGGTGTATCAGATAGCCTTCCCACATCTTATTCAGTTGCAAAGTCTAAAAAATTAACTTGTAGGATGAGGGGCAACTTTATTGCAATCTCGAAAGGTTGTTCACATTAACGCCTTGGGCATGAAGTAACTACTTCCAAACTGAAGAGCAACCATCATCGTTAAGAGCACACACTTAGCACTCCATCACCACACTGAAGTTCATTGATGCACCAAAACTTACTGCGAAGTAAGTTGGTCTTACAACGCAAGTGCACTGATGAGCGGAAACTTAAGATTAAAGTAATAATAAATATGCAATGTAACCCAAAAAATAATTTAACTTTAATGAAAATAATTTATTTTTAAAACCTCTTTTAAACTCCTAATTCCCTTCTACACATAATGCAAGTATATGTATTGTTCAAGTAATACAGGGCTCTAATGAAGTTTAGGATATTGATTCTACAGGGAAGCTGGAAATATATATAAGCTAGCTATTAATATTCTATTCTTAAATTAAAATAAAAATAAAATCAAAGTAAAGTGTGCAGTTTGAAGTTAAACTACTCAAGTGAAATGCTACTAAATATGTAGATGTACGATTACAACAGTTAAGTTAAACTACATGCTAAACTTTCTAAAGTAAAATTACTGAAATAAAATAATGGTTTTTGTTGTTGAAAAGTTCAAGTATGAGAAAACACCCTTCCCCTTTACAATGAAAATATGACTTGTGATAAATATGAAATAATTTGAAAAATATATTTAAAAATAAGAGAATTCCTATTATCTACCCTCTTCCGAGCACTATAAAGAACATTGACTAATTCAGAGTTTGGTATCTAATTTTGTGGTTAGACTGGTAGGATACCGGGTGTCACTCCAGAGCTCCCACTACTCGCGCACCTGAGGGCTAACATGCTCGCATTAGTTTCCAATCAATTGAACCAAATTGAGAATTCTAATATTTCACCTTAAAATCTTCCAATTCTACATCCAACAAAGTATATTTTCCTATTTATTTAGACCCAATCCCATGGATGACATACTCTCCCATGAAATCAAATGTGATTCTCCCTTTTTGATAGAATTTATATCCTCTTTATAGAACATATGTTTCTCAATACATTTTAACAATTCAATTGGTCAGAATGAAAAGTAAATGAAGATCGGAGTTCAAATCATCACAAATTATCGACATTTAAAATCGTAGAAAATAAAATCAATTCTTCACAAAACCAATTCTACAAGGTAGAGAGAAGGATAAAGAAGCCTACTCAGAATTTATGAGAAGAATACGATAAAACATGGACTTCATATATAAAAATAAGTTTACAAACAAAAGAAATGAAAGTACAAATACTTCCCAATACTTCCCACAATACTTCCTCTCTACAAGCAATCTACTCCCAATACTTCCCACAATACTTATCTCACAATACTTCCCAAGAAAATCCCTAGAAGTTCTCTCCAAACCTTTCTCTCTCTACAAGCACTCTCAATTCTCTCTTATAAGTGTAATAAAGAAGAAATCTATCACCTTCCCTCTCCTCTTACAACTCTAGAAGACAATCTCGAAGCCCTTGACTTTCTCTCTCTATCTCTCCCTCTTGATTCTCATGCCACTTATCTTTTTCCGCCCCCCCCTCTTTAGAAGTTATTTTTCAACTCTATTTTTTTTTGGGCAGCATCCTTTGAAAAGAGTTTCAATTTATGCCCAAATTTTAAAAGTCAAACCTTTGAATTTAAAAGATGTGCCTCTTTGATCCAAAAGTCAATTCCCTTCAAATTAAAACCTTCCAAAGTGTCTAGATGCATTGAATCACTCCATGGGGTGTTTAGAACAAGTGTCCCTTTAAAAATTTGAGCAAAATTCATCTCGAACTACCTTAATTTAAAAAATTTGCACCTAGCGCATGATGCGCCAAACCCAAAAATTGGCTGTTTTTGCTTCAAATTTTGCTCTTTTCACCATTTTTACTCCAAATTCCTAAAAATGGTATACCTGCAACAAAAACACAAAAATACCTTTCTTAAAAGTACGATATCATTAAAAATAAGCATAAAAGGGTACTTAACATAGTATATTATTTTCGTGTATCAAAATCCCCCAAACTTAAATGTTACTTCTCCTCAAGTGACACTTTTATTACATAAGAGCATATGACTTTAGGATAGAGATTAACTTATCACTTCTATACTTTAGTTCAATAAATAGAATAATAAAAATTAAGAAAAACCTTTAATAACTTAGGTTCAAACTCCAAATCTAGGAATATCTAATAATCAAATTTAAGATTTTTGAATCTCTATTCATTTCAAGAAGAATTACAACTTGTCATGCTAAGGACATTTAGAACATTCATATGAAAGAGAAATTCATGAAACTTTTACTAGGATTGCTACTAATACTTCAATACAAGTTTAAAAAGTGTAATAATGCCCCTTCCTTAAGTTGATTCAAGTGAAGCCAATTTTTGATTAGACATTTCCTCAAGCTTCTCCTCACTCATTTTTTATCTTTTCCTTTTCTTTTTCTTTTCTTTTTCTTTTAGGATCTTTTTAATCCCTTTTTTTTCTTTTTCCTTTTTCAGGTGAGAATTACTATATATCTGGATAGCCTTTAATAGTTTTGAACTTCACTATCCTCTTCTTGAAGTTAAAACTCCACACCTCTCCTTACGTAATAAAGTCATACTAGTTTATGATTTTTCATAAAGCCTCATTCCTTTCTTCTTACATGAAATTCAAAATTCTTAACACTTCAAAAATACAATTTTCCTTTTCTTAAAATAGAAAAACATAGTCTTATCCTATCTACCAAATATCTTTAACTTTAGAATTGACCTTTATTATTAAAAACATTTTACTTAAATTTACTATAATATTTATAAACATAAGTATAGTCATTAAAGTTAAATCTTAATATCCCAAGTCATGTTAAATTAATTTTAAAAAATATATAGTTACTTAAGGACAAATAAAATTTAGTTTTCTCCATTTCAAAAGAAATTTTTCTTTCCCCCCAAACTTTAATTTTTAAATGATTTTAAAAATATTTTAGTATAAAATTTTAGTTGGTGAAAGAAAATAGTAAATGCATGAAAATAAAAACTAACCTGTAGATGATTTCTGAACATGAAATTGGTTCTGTATATTACAGGTATTAACTGTAAAACTACATATAGGCTTTTAAGTATTAAATAAAACATAATATATTCTAACGAATTTTATGGGAATTATTAACCTCGTTTTGAGGTCTTTCTTTCTTTCCCTCTTCCCAGAGCCTAAAATCTAGTCTTAGGGTTTCCTATTTGACTCTCCTAGAGGACTAGACCGAGACCTATAATATTTAGAAAATCGAGTCATTTCTTCACTTTTTGAAGTTTCGTATGAACGATTTCAGATCTTCAACATTTAATCGAGTCGATTGAAAAGCTGACATATTGAAGCTCAAATTGAGCTCCTATAGAAATTTGAAGGACATAGGTGGGTCCCATGACGTGTGTGACATTTGACATTCTACCACGAGCAGTTTACTTAACTTTGGTTGTTGATTATGTGAGGACTTATCAATGACATACCCGTTAAATGGCTCTGATTGGACCAAAATAACTTCTTTTATCGCAACACGCACAAATTAAAGTTAAATTGGTATGATATTCGACGAACTTGTTCGGGTGACCTCGGATGACGAAACAAACTACGCCGGTGCGTCTGAGACATCAATTTTAGCTATGAAGGACACCCATTTTGTTGAGGCGTAGCACACGAATGAGTTGCACAAAATTTGATATTTTTCTTTTAATAAAAAATAATAAAATCTTTTTTATAAAAGGGTTTTAAAATCCCTAATCTTAATCCCCCTCACACGTGCACCTCCCTTTTCTCCTCTTGGGATCGAAACATGCCATAGCTTCCTTTGCTCTTCTCGGCTGAGTAGCGAAGCCCCTTTCCGGTTTCCTCGGTCACCTCCTTCCTCTCCAGTTGCGACTGACCTTCAACTCCAGTCATAACTGCCGGTCATTTTCTTATAACATTTTTCCCACCCAAATGCGTAAGCCTCATCGACAAGAACCTCTCCTAGCCCTTTCGTTGGCTATAAATACACCCTTGTGGGGAAGATTTAATTGAGACCGATTTATTATTTGCCTTGGATTTCTGTTTGCTATTACCTCTTAATTTCATTCGTATTTTTGGAGATCTTTCTTGGCTTTGAGTATAAAGAGTCTCTGGAAAGTTTTGGAGGCAAACCTTGGAAGAATTTGGTTTCCTTCTGAACTTCTGTCTCACGACCTTCTTCTTTCTTCAACCCTTTAAAGTTCTTACTGCAGTAAAGGTGTGGAGGTAAGGATTTCATAGCTTCACATTTTGCGAATAATTTCTTATGATGGGAAGATCATTTTCTTTCATGCCATGAAATTAAATTCAAGTTAGTTTAGGATTTTGAGTTAGTCTCTGGATTGCTTAAGGGATATATAAGTTGTATTTCTAGACATTTGTTTTTGAAGCAGTTTCTTTAATATGGAACACTTGAAATAGTTAAATTTGCACCGTGCTTAAGGCTAGAGAGACCTTGGTTCAATTATGAGGATTACACTTCATTGGGATCTTTCTTGACGTTTTTTTGAAATTGCCTTGAGGAATTGCTTTGAGAATTGGTTTTACTCCTTATAACTGCTGCCACAATCTGGAATATGTGCTTGATGAATTTTTTTTTTATTTTAATGCTCAAAAATTATTTTTTTTGTGACTAGTGGTTTCCCTTAATTTCTCTTGGCCCGTGAGCATTCAATTATAATCTCCTCGGTGTTAGCTAGTGGCCCTCTCCTACTGTCATACTCGAGAACACCTATTTGTTTTTTTTTCCTCCTTTGAAGTAACCTGCAAACCCCCCTGGTGCCCGGGAGTTTTTTCTTATGAAAATTTCTGGGTTGTTTAACCTTTGGGCTATAGTTTTCTTGGCTAGGAAGGCATATTGAAACCTAAAGAAGTGTTTTAATTCTTTTGATTGTTATCATCTCACTACATTGTTTTAACATGGAGATCTATAAATTTATTTGATTAATGGGGTCATCTGTTTTGAGCTTCTTGGTTGTCTTGAGTTTGAAAAAAATGCATTTAGATTTGTCTAGTTTTGGATGCTTTGTTTTGAGCTTCTCAGTTGTTCTCTATTCGAAGTGGAGATCTGTGGATTCATTTGATTAACAGAGGCTTCTGTTTTAAGCTTCTCGTTCATCCTCTGTTCAAAGGAGATCTTTGGATTTACTTGATGTTGTAGGCTTTGTTCTAAGAAATCGTTAAGAAAGTACATGCAGGACTTTTTGGCGCTCATCAGTCTAGTCCTAAAATGAAAATGAAAATCAAAAGGCTAGGATATTACTGGCCTGCAATGATGACCAATTGAATGAAGGTTGCCAAAAGTTATCATCAATGCCTAGTACACAGAGTGTTTTTGCATCAACCTCCGAACGTACTGCACCCAAAAATTGCGTCATGGCCGTTCGAGTGTTGGGGTACAGATATAGTGGGTCCTATAGACCCTCCATCTTCTAAGGGGCATTAGTTCATACTCGCTGTAACAAATTATTTTTCAAAATGGGCAAAGGCAATAACTCTTCAGGAAGAGAAAGCACACTATGTTATGCAGTTCTTCAAAAATCAAGTCGTTTATCATTTTGGGTTACCACGCAGGATCATCTCAGGTAATCAGTTCGCATTAGAAAAATACAAAGATCAATAACTTCGTCAGAATACATGAAATAGATTGGTGTTATTCTACAATTTATTACCTGAAGGCTAACATATTGGTCGATGTTTTTTATAAAACTCTTGTCCAAATTTTAAAGAAAACCTTAGACAAAAACAAAAGAAATTGGCACAAGCAGTTATTAGAAGCCTTAAGGGCCTACAATACTACGTTCAAAACTCCAACTCAGTCTACACCTTACGCTCTTATTTATGGGTTTGAGGTTGTGCTACCTTTAGAAGTTCAACTTCCGTCTCTCAGAGTTGTCGTCGCCAATAAAATTACCATTGAAGAGAATGTCAAATTACGACTAGAAGAATTAGAAAGCTTGGAAGGAAAACGATTGATAACACAACAAAATCTAAAATTATATCAAGCTAGAATGATTCAAGCACACCACAAATTGGTCCACCACAGGACTTTTTAAAGTCGGTGATTTGGTTCTTGTCCATAGAAAACCTATTTTTGCACATCTCAAAATATGAGGTAAATTTGAACCAACCTGGGAATGACCATTTGTCGTTGAAAATGTTTACTCTGGAGGCACTTACAAATTAATAAATTGTCAAGAAGAACGACCTATGCTTCCTATTAATGGATGATATCTAAAAAAATATTATGTGTCATGATGTTTTAAAAAAAAATAAACTTTAGAAATAGAGTCTTGTTTTTAGAAGCACCGACGTTCTAGTTATAACTGGGTCCGGACTTGATTTTGTAATAAAAAATATACCTGAATATAAAAAAACTAATTTTGTAATAAATTATGTCTATATATTTCTATGTATATGACACGACACTCTTTTGTCTTCCACACAGTCCGAATATTTAAAA
>NEWO01002827.1:0-12818 GCA_003013225.1 Phalaenopsis aphrodite
GGATAAGAAGCTGCTTAATACTTCTTTTCATTGCCCCTTTCTCATCTCTAACAATCTTCATTCTTGTGTAATTAGCCGACAAAAAATTTCTAATGAAAAGACTTCATCCCCCTCTCTAATTAACTATTCATCATTAGTGATGTTATATGTTTGGTTTTTAGCTTTGAAAGAATCTTCCTCGCACTCAACTCATTCCAACTTAAATTGAATCTTGTTTGAACTCTCAGTCCTAAACCTAGGAAAATATTATAATTTATATTATTCTAAGCAAACACTTAATAAAACTTGATTAAATCTTGTTCAAAGCTTGTTTGAAATAGATAAATTGTTTTTCTAAATATTGATCAAACTTTATTCCACTCTGGTTAAAATTATATATATCTTTTGAATAATGATAATAAGATTCCATAAAAGGTTCAAATCTTGTTTCAACAAGTTTTGATGAATGTTTAATCAAGGTGAGAATAGTATTCAATCTAATGCCAACATAATTGCATGAAAATGATTTTATTTTGAAATTTTCCTTTTCATGGAATTACCATATTTAATTTAATAATATTATTGTTATTAATAAAAAAAATTTCTTGTTGTGGGTTAACATTATTAATACATGTATGGACTCACTATGATAAATAATTATTATAATATATCATTTTGTAAGTAATAATGTTCTTCATCATGTTATGTAGGATTTACATGAAGCATACATTTTTTAATTGTTTGGAGAATTATTTATACAAAGACTTAGGTTATATGAAGTAATCAATTTAATGTAATAATTTATAATGTCAAATTATTACATCAATTTTTTGGGGCTAGATAACATAAGCAAATAAATAAAACATCAAACACATGCAACATAATTCAAAAGAGGAATTTTTAAGGCACCCATTTATGAAAATTGAAGTACTCAACCATGCATAAAGACTCACAAGAAACTCTACCAAAGGGTATGCAATCAAGTTAGAAATAAAGAACTAATTTCATTAAAAAAAAATGAAATGTTAAAAATTTAGAAACAAGTGCTTAAGAAAGGCATATTTTGGCCAAAACAAGATAAGAAGGAAATTGAATAGATGATAGCACCCTCAATTTTTATATATTGTGTTGTGGATATTGTGTCATCTCTTACATTACACTATTGTGTTAGCTCTTGAGTTACATTGTTATTTTATTACTATTTACCATACCTCTTGAATGTTGAATTAGAGTGTTGGTAATTACTAATTTGCTTTATGAAGCTTTGAGTCTAAATTTGACTTGAAAAATAATCAAATGAATTGTGAAGCTTGTTAAGGTTATTTTACCATAGCTTTTGTGAAGAAACACAGACAAATTTTAGGTTCGACTCAATCGATTCGTTGCCTTTGAAACATCGTAAAATTTCACCTAAGATCACAAATATATTTTGAGCTAGTCAAATCTGACAACATTATTTAAATAGCCCAATTATTTTGCTTGAATTATCTTTAATTTTTAAATAATGACAAATTGATAATTTTGTAAATTACATAATTTATTTTACCATATCACATCTCACTGCAGCAATATAATTTTGAAACAATGTTGAAGGGATCCAGTCACCCTTGCAACATAACTAATCATTTTATAAAGAATAATCATTTTTTACATCACCATAACTATTAAATATTTCAAGCAACATAATCTATTAATTTATTTGAATGACACAGCTTTTTTTTTCAATCTTTTCCCACCATCTAAATTGGAAATTTTACATCTGCCGAATGTCCGGACAACGACTTGGATGCAGCGAGGAGGGCGAATGTCCAATCCCTCCCCTCCTCCGCTGCATTCGGAACGTTGTCTGGACATCCGGAGTTCGGATGTAAATTTTATTTCCCATCTAAAAGTCTAAACCCGGCATAAAATATTGCATCAGGACTCCGCACGTATATTTACATGCGGAATCCAATGAAATAACGTCACGTGGCGGTGACAGAAAAAAATGTCTGGTAACCTAAGGAAATATTCCTCTCGTGTTATTCATGTATTATTATGTTATTCAAGTGTTATTGTGTGTTATTCAAGTGTTATTGATGCGTTATTGTGTTATTATAACACCGGAAATATTCTCATAACACACTAACACCTGAATAACATATAATAACACCTGAATAACACGAAATAACACGGGAGGAATATTCCCTTATGTTACCGGGCTGATTTTTTTTTCTGTCATATTCACGTGGCGTGATTTAATTGGATTCCGCACGTAACTCTACGTGCGGAGTCCTAATGCAATATTTTTCGACAGATTGGCGGGTTTCAAATCATGCGATGCTTACATAAATTAACTTGAATTTTTCTCAGCCCATTTATCAATATGTACGATTTGAATCTATAATTTTACCGTGAGAAGCAAAACCCTCAATTACTAGGGCAGATATTAGTACATATTTTTTATGAATTGGTGAAAAAGCTTAGTGGCCGTTTTCGATCACTTTTTACTTTTTATTTTTTTATTTTATTTTAAAATTGAGCATTTTTGACAAAGTCAAATAAAATAATATTATTTTTAAAAATATTTAAAAATTTTATTGCCTGTTTTTCAAAATAAATTGTTTTGTTTCACTAGAGAAGTTCACACCAATTCAGCCCTTCTTCAGAAGGAAATTATAAGATGAACCGCCCGATATTTCAACAAACAAGTAAGAGAAAAGACCTTCGTGCCGGGAGACCTCATTCTAAAAAAAACTGATCCACTTGCCTGAAGATAAGCAGTTGGAAAACTTAAAAAAACATAGATCGGACTGTTCATCATTAACAGAAGTGTTTCCTTGGGGGTGTATCGACTCAAAACCTACATGGAGGATGACATACCCAAAATTTGGATCGAAGACAACCTCAAGCAATTTTTTCCTAAATAAAAATCTGTTGTATGAAATTCAGACTGACATAATGAAAAAGGAAGTAATAGCTACCACTTTCTTTCTATTCTTGAATTACAAATACGTATGTAACTTCATCTCATGCACAAAATTCAACCATGTCCTCCAATTTAGTTTAAGCAATGAGGACTTCAAAACCTATAGACTCCTTTTTGGAGCGAGTAACCTAAAGACTCCCCTCCAGGGAAAGCAACCTAAAGACTCCCCTTCGTAATGAGCAACCTAAGGACTTCCTTCTAGGGAGAGCAACCTAAAGACTCCTCTCTGAGGTAAATCACCTAGAACTCACCTCCACTCAACGAGCGATCAAAGATTCTTGAAAGAAAGAGAGGAAAATGGCTAAAATGTTACTGCGGCGATCAAATGATAAAGTAAAATATGAAACACAAGCAAGATCAACATATAGAAGAAATCAAACAAAATATTTATATTTCCTTAATTTTCATTATTACAAGAGTGGTGTTTCCAATTTACAAAAAAAAAATAAATAAACAAATAAAGAGAGAAAAAAGAAAAGAGAAATCTTTAACCACAAAAACTTTAAGGATGTGAAGTTGAAGACTAGACTTCTTCGAGCGACTCCCTTTGTTCTCGGACAGAATTTTTGGCTAATGGTGGCGAAGTCGTCAAAAGCTTGGCAAATTCACTCAGATTCACCGACTTCAGTTTGGCCATTCCAAACCAAACAAACTGATTGATAACAAGTTTGGTGTCAAGCTGAAACTGATTCACCAGTTCCTCATTGTGCACCTTGGTCATGACTGAGAGACGACCTTTGTATGTAAGTTATTGTTTTCCTCGAGCATGACTAAGAGTCATTTTGAAGCTCCCGCTAAGCTCTCTTCCACTTTGGTAATGTGAGCCTTAGCCACCTCTATCTGTTGTAAGGACTTCTTCAGACGAGCCTTGACAACTTTCTCTTTCTTCCTCACCAGAATAGTTTCAGCCACAGTATCAAAGTGTAAGTTCGACAAGTAGTGGAGGTGACACCATCCCTAATAACTGGCACCTGTCAACCAGGCAACATAGCTCTAGGGGGTTGAGAGCATCCAAATTGACCTTAAAAGTCACATACCATAGCATGTCTGTGAGCTCTGTAGCAAGAAACTCCAATCCCGGACTATGGTCGAACCAGTCCTGTTGTAGGTTAATTAGGGCAAATCGAGAATCCCTCAAGTTGAAAGCTTTTTCTCCCTCTTCTCACATCTTGATCCGTTTGTCACTACCCCAAAGAGAGGGGGCGTCGGTCTCCTTTTGTTGGAATTTGACAATTGATTTGAAAATAATTAAATTTAATNTATATATATATATATATATATATATATATATATATATATATATATATATATATATATATATATATATATATAATTTTAAAAAATAAAACCAGATAGATCTCATTTATTTAATAGTTTAAAAATTGAGCATGCACAACAAGTAACACCCTCATTCTGAGAGAAAGCACATTACTTGATGACAAGCTCAATTTTATAAAATAGAAGAATTCATGACATCAGTTTGGTCTTCGAAAACTTTTTTTTGTGTGACTGACAATTCCCTTATCTAATAAAAATTAGATAGGATTTATTTTACCTGGGTTTCTAATTCTCTATACATGCAAACTCCTATAGTTAATTACATCTTAAATGATATAAATCACTTAAGAAGACTCTCGATTAAGATCACGGGTTTCATCTTCAATATTTCAAAATTGAGCTTTCATGATTGTTTATAAGAAATTCAAGTGGGAATGTCCCAAATAGGAACAATTATTTTGAAGACCAAAGGAGAAAAAAGTAGGAGATGTAACATATTTTGCGGAGAAACCTCGATGACTTCCCAAACTATTATATTGTTTGGATTTAAATTTTGGTAATGAAATTATTTGACATTTACTCTTGCCGATTATTTAAAATTTAGGGCTTACACTTGCATAATATGTGATCTTGCAAATAGCCTAGAAGATATGAGGGTTTACGTTGTACCGAACAAACTACCTTGAAAATTTAGGACTTATGCTGCACAACATGATCATGCAAAAGCCTAAAGATAGAATGAGGATTTATGTCGCACTAGATGGATAACCTCGAAGTCCAATGAATTATCTATCATTAAGGCTAAGGAAAGTTTTGCTGAAGTAGATCTGCTTCATTGTTGAATCTTGACCGTCGTTTGAAATTATCCTTCATCCTCTTGTAATTTGCTCTGAGCTCCTTGTCGTGATGGTTATGGGTTTAAAGTTTATGTGTGAATATGCATTATTGTTGAGTCAAGGGCTTACCGTAGAGTACCTCCTAAATAGGTATCCTACTGTTATCTACCCTAGGGGTCTTTGTAAATATAACAAATCATGAGTAAGAAAAAGAATGATAAAAACATAATGAAAGTAAAGTGAACATGCTTACCTATGGTTCTTGTCGCTGATACAAAAAGATTAGTACCATGAACATATTATATTATTAAAGAAATTAAACAAAACATGAGGGGATGTGAGCATGTTTATAAGTGAGAAAACCAGTTTTCATGTATATGAAAAATCAAAGCTGACTATAAGAACTCAATTTAGGGGTAGGCTCATACTCATAATTATTGAGGGACCTCTGTAGGCAACCATGAACAATCTGTGTGCCTTTTCCCATTCAATCTAAGGTAGAAGCAACCAACAAAATAATCAAAGGAGGGCTACTCCCAACCTACTCAAAGTGATTAACAAGTGAACTTGAAGAAGGTAACATTTAAAATTCTTAATTTGTGAGACATTTAATATTTAAACTTTTACTTAGCGATGAAAAATAGTAGTATCATAAGAAAAAGATTTTTTTGGTTATATTACATATATATATTTTGCAAATCAGGTAGTCAACCAATTAGTCATTTTGATCGGGCTAAAGATACGGACAACCTAAGACAGCAAGGACAACTTCTCACCAAGTATTGGTGAATAGTACCATCGGTTCTTTACCTTATCGAAAATCCTCAAGCCAGGAGATACTATTATATTATCCCACATTTATCACTAAAATCATTTCACATCCAACTTATACTCCTGCTCAATGATCTATCTACCGTCGTATTTTAAATATCCCAATTGCCCACAAGGGTCTGAATACCATATCCAAAACTAATACCCTTGAGCATTGAGTTTTACTGCAAGTTAAGTTATAGTATGGTATTTTTATTAACATGTGGATTTAAGGGTCTCAAGTCATATCCTGGTGGGTCCTTAGATTTTTTGAATGATTTCACTCAACAAATTATAACAAACCCGAATGTCCTCTAAAATATCTAGAATCTGGCAAAAGTGTTTTGGGAATGACCCTAAGCTTTTCTAGAATCTCTTTGACCATTTTAAGTTTAGTTGACTTTAGTAATATTACTGAGTTGATCGACCTAATTACATTAAGATTCTTTCATGTTTTAACTATGCTCAGTGTGGTCTTGATGTTTTAATTAGATAATTAGTAAGGCAAATGACTGTTCACTTAATGCCATATTAAGGGTTGTGTAAGTAATCACCCCTAGGGGTATATTGGACCATTAGAGAGTTTTACACTCTTGTCCCTCAATTGGGTTTGAGCTTGTAGTACTTCAATGTGTTTTATTATTGCTCATGGTCTCTTCTTTAACTATTCCTCAAATGATATTAGATTGAACCTAACTCACAACTAAGCTTTTGGGTCTTTAAGGGTAAATTTGTAATTTTTGAAAAAGTCTTATAAGGTGTGCTTAATCCTTATTGAATGGATCAGTCATTGTTTAATCACTAATAAAAAAGTTCAAATTAATAGTTTACTGATCTTATAATTCATACCCATTACTTTTGAATAATCCAAATTTCTTTTCTTCTGATTCACAATAGTTTAAGTAATTACAATTTTACAATTTAAAGAAAACACCATGAATGAGTTGCTAACTGAATTACCATTTGCATTTCAATCAATTCAGTGGGTTAATTATCATAATTTAAAACCCTCCCCTCTAGTTTAATCCTAAAAATTAGGGTTAAAGTGTAAAATTCCAAAATTACAATTATACCATAAGGGTTTATACTTCACAACTCTTTAATTTTAATCCAATGACGACGAATATTTGTTGGCATCTTACTCATTAACTAATTAAGAAATCAGAGGAGAAATTATATTTTTTCTAATATTTATTTATTTTTTATAATTATTTTTAGTCTATAATTATGAATTTCCAAATTTAATGTTATTACCGAAGTTCAGAGAACTACTTGGAGCAATTTTCATGATTTTTTGAATTATATTTTGATTGTTATGATTTTTTAAATTGATTTTATTAGATAAATAAATAGAAAATATATTTTATTTTTAAAAAGTAAACTTTTTTTTTGTCAATCTCTTTAACCTGAGTAAACTTAGATAAATTGATTTTATAATTTTTTTATGTTTATTTTATTTTTTAGAATTAATTTAGCTGATAATTTATAAAACTATGAAAAATAGATTTAAATACTCAAAATACATTTTCTTATATATAAAAATTTAAGGAAGCACTATAAGGTTGTTGTCTTTAACCACGAGATATTTTGTGACATTTTGAAATGCATTTATATTTTTTGTAATTTTTATTATTTTTAATTAGAAAAATAATTAAAAAAAATAATTTCTATTTTAATTTCTATTTTAATTTAAATTTAATTTTTTCAAGTGCCTCTATCTTTAAGGAATTCACCAAACTTGATTTCACATTTTTTTATTTATATTTTATTTCTTATAATTATTTTAAACAAAAGTCACCATTTTCTTAAAAGTACATTTTCGTATCAAAATAGATTTGTTGATTTTAAACTTTTTTTTGGGGGCATTTATAAAGTGATTAACTTAAATTAGATGCCATTTTATGACATTTTATCTTTTATTTACATTTTTTTATTTTTCTTAATTGTTTATATAAACAAATATTAAGAAAAATATTATTTAAAGAACATATTTTTATTTTTCATTGATGCCTTTGACTTCAGTGAACTCAAAAAACTTGATTTTAGAATTTTTTATGTATATTTTATTTATTATAATTTATTCATTGAAAGAAAAGGTGACTATTTTAAATAATTAAGATTTTAAGGTTAGAGGTATCCTCTAACCTTAGAAAAATCAGAAGACATTCCTAATTACATGAGAAACAAGCTCACGAAGTTTCATATCATGGTGATTAATATCTGAATTTTTTTTGATTAATTAAGCTTTGGAGTTTAAAATTAATTAAAAACTAAATATTTAATAAATATTTGTAATTTTTTGTCCATTAGATTTTCCTTTGTTCAGTGAGCACAAGAATATTATTTTATTTTATTTTTCTGATTTCTTCATACAAAGATATGGTTTTTTGAAGTTATAAAAATTTGATTAAAAAATACCCTAATTTCCTACTTAACTATGTCAGTGCTGACTGGATCATTGAACCCGTTGAAACTCCATGCGGCTCATGATCCCAATATTTTTTATATGTAAGGATTTATAAAGTTGACACCACTACTTGAAGATTTTAATCCCCGATAATTGAGCCAAAAATTTGAACCCAAACTTAATCCCAAGCAAAGTAAGATTTCAATTATATTTTTAAACTGTAGAGATTCTACGCAAGTATACATATCATTATCAAGTAATATAGAGCTTTTTGATTAAGCCCCGAATATCGATCCCATGGAGATCAAGGTTAATAAAGGCGGCTTTCAAGAGAACTTCTAGTCTAAAATAGCACACCCTACCTTGGAAGGTTGATAAAGGTTTGGTTTTGATTATATCATACAATTATCACTACAATACTACTTAAAATTCAAACCTAAAATACTTAGTGAAAATCAGAAAGTGGAATTTAATATATTAAAAGTACTCTTTCTCATACAATCAAATTAGTGACATGTGTAAAAGTAAAAAAAGTAGTGAGAGAGATTGTGACAAATATGAGCAATTATATTCTTTACCCTTACTAGAGATGCTATAAAGAATATTGGTTAATCTAAAGTTTGAATAGTTCTGAAGACGGGCTAGGCAAGGGAGATACTAGCTCTCACTCTAGAGTTCCCTCTTATCGCTCCACCTGGAGGCTAACTTCTCACATCACAACCTGAAACAATAGAAAAAAATTAAAGGACTTTAGTCTGTCCCTCTAAAGTTCTCTAATTTTATACCCATCAAAGATTATTTTCCTATTTATTTGTAGTCAACCATATGGATTGCATTCTCATTCATGCAATCTCATGTGATTCTACTAAAGTTGATTAAGACAACACCATCACAGATCTTACATGTTCTCACAACAGATTTTAACATGCAAGTTGATCAAGTTTACATGTAAATGAAGAACAAAGGAAAATCATCACAATATATTCTCACTCTACTCAATTCTATTTCCTACACATGCATACTAATTCATTACAAGAGGGAAGAGTAAAGAAAACTACTCACTACACATGGAGAAACAACAAGAACTTTTCATTGAACAAAACTTTGAAAGCATACAAACAAAGAACTAAATTCAAATCAAAATAAAATAAAAATACTTATCTCTTATGGAAATCAAACTCTCCTTGTATAGAAAAAGCAATCTCCTTACAATCCTCTTCAAGAACAAAGTGAAAAGAAAAGAAGAAATTCTCACACTATCTTTTTCTCTCTCAACTTGCCACCCTACTTGGGGCTCACGTCCAAGCCTTCTTCTTCTTCTACAAGTCTTCCTCTCCTCTTCCTATTAATTCAATGATCCAAGAGTCCTTTTAAAAATATTTCCAAGCCTTATTTATAATTTTCCAAGAGATTCTTAAGCGTCTCTTAAAAATGTCCATATTCATTGAATCTTCAAAAAAGTGCCTCAAGTGCCCCTTCAAAACTTCTTATAATCGCCCCAAATCCTTCTAAAAAGTCTCTTTTATCTTTTATAATGAATTCCTTAAGAGACACACGAAGCAACGCTTCAAAAATCATCCAAATTCGATGTATATTCTAGAAGATATGTTGAAAACCGTTTTTGACTCTTAAGCGCCGATTTTTGGGCGGTGCCCTCCTCTCTATCTAGTGGCACCTAAGCGCCATTTTGGTCTCTTATGCACCGGACACAGGCACTTAAGTTTCCAGTTTTGGTTCCCATGGCTTCGGTGTGCCCCGGTTCGACTTGATTTATTCTGGTTTGCTCCATTTTGGTCCATTTTTGTTCTTTTTGTTCCAATCACTCCAAATTCTTCAATTTGATGTATCTACAACAAAAAAAAACAAGAAAACATACCTTTAAAGTGCAATACCATTATAAAATATAACATAAAAAATAGTACATTTTTAGGCACATCAGCACGCTCCCATTCGCTATGCTTTCCACATCGGTCGCTTGTCAGCTTGCGGTTCACACTCTATCCTCCCGTTTGACCCAATCTAAGTCATTCATTTCAAATACATGAGAATGGACAACATCTGCTTATCGCCCCAAATGAACCCTAACTTGAGAGCCGTCCACACTAAAATGCTAAGATCTCTATTGATACTTAATTAAATCACCTAGGGTTTGTGCCTACACCTTCATCTAAGTGAGACAAACATATATATACAACTAGGTGAATATATACTGTTCATTCTAAAATACCAAACTAAGGCAAAAATAGGAGTTTTCAAGCTATACCTTTATCCAAGAGGTGACTCCTCAATTGGATGGGTTGAGAACCTTTTCCTTGGTCCCACAAACCTCCTCCAAGTGATAGTCTGCTCTGTGGATGAGCCTAAGTATGACCTAGACCAAATGGTGAATCGGGGTTGGTCTTGAGCAATGTTAGCGGCTTTAAGAACGGGGATTTTGATTGGGAAAGTGATTTTAGGCTATGACAAACCTTGTGGAAGGGTAAATTTGCAGTTTTGAGGAAGTTGGTGGAATGGTAAAAAATCCTCTGAATTTCAGTGGAGAAATTAGGGTTTCTTAGCAGGGGAGAGTGGCTAAGAATGGTGGTGATGAGCTTCGTATAGGTTAAGGAAGGTTTTGAAACTATTTTCGCAGAGCTTCGTCAGGGTTTGTGCACTTCTTCCATTTGATAGTGAGGGGGTGCCCTATTTATAAGCTCAGTCATGAAGGTCAATTGGCCAAGGCGAGGTGTCCAAAGTGGCACTTAGGTGGCAGGTTGATAGGGGCAAGTGTCCAATTGGCATGAGCCACATTGGAGGGGTAGAATTTTGGATTTTGACCCATTGTTGGCTCTCGGCCTTGAGATTGCCTCCGGCCATGGTGACGGGCGAAAACATGGGTGGTCACCACCACGTGTGGGAGGTCAGTGATGGGGAATATTGAATTGAGTTGGCTTGTGCCAAGTGTCTAAGGGTAGGATTAAGTCAGAATGAATTTGAATTGATTTTGGGGAAGCTTGGGTCCAAGTATGCATTTGGGTTTGGTTCATCCACCATGGTGGTTAGGGCTGGTGGAGATCAGCTAAAATGGTGTGGTTAGGTCCCCATCAAATGAATTTAGATTAATTTTAGGTTTAAGAGAGACATTAGATTAGTTAAGCACTTTTTAGAGGATCTTGAAAGAGGCTCCTCTTTTTGCCATTTTTGGCATGGTGGCTCACATGTGGCTTGTACATGGCTTCATGGCTCTCACGTGGCTTGGATGAAGCCACATGGCTTGCCCATGGCTCATTGATACACCAAAATAAAATTTTGTTTTAAGTATATATTTTATATTTATTTTGGGTGATATTATACTTTAAAGAAATGTATTTTCATGTTTTTGTTGAGGTATATCAATTTTAGACATTTGGAGCAAAAGTAGCAAAAATGACGAAATTTGGAGCCAAAAAAGTGAAGTTTTGAATTTTGGCGCATGATGCGTTGGATCGACACCAGATGCGCCAAAACCCAGAATAACGTGGTATTCAGCAAACTAGTGCAGGATACACCAGATTGGCGTCAGATGCGCCATTTGACAGAGTGTTGGCGCATGATGCGCCATATTTGGTGTCAGATGCGCTGTGGATGACTTTTTACTTATTAAGGCGGTTTGAGACAAATTTTACACAAATTTTCAAAGGGACACTTGTTCTAGGTACTTTTAGACACTTTGGAAGGTTCTTTTATGAAGGGATATGTCTCTTGGATCAATGGACATATCTTTTAAATTCAAAAGAATTGACTTTTGGACAGAATTTTGGGGAAAATTGTGAATTATTTTTGGAGGGAAGCCTAGGGATTGAAGAAGAGAAGAGGAGAAGTGTCTTGGGGCGTGAGGTGTGTGGCGTGAAGAAGGAGAGTTAGAGAGAGAGAGAAAGTCAAGGACTTGGAAATTTTCTTCAATGATTGTAAGAGGGAAGGGAATGTGAGAGATTTCTTCTTCATCACACTTCTAAGAGAGAATTGAGATTGCTTGTGAAGATAGAAAGACTTAGAGAGAACTTCTATGAGTTTTAATCAGAAGGATTGTGAGATAAGTTGTGTCTTTTATTTCTTTTATTTTATAAACTTATTTTTATATATGAAATCTGTGTTTTGTTGTATCCTTCTCATGAATTTTGAGTAGTCTTCTTTATCTTTCTCCCTACTTTGAAGGTATAGTTTTGTGAAAAATTGATTTTATTTTATATGATTTTAAATGTAAATAATTTGTGATGATTCGAACTCTGGTCTTAATTTACTTTTTGATCTGACCAATTGAAATGTTAAAATGTGTTGAAAAACATATGTTCCAAAAGAGCTATGATTTCTATGACATGAGAAGAATCACATTTGATTTCATAGGAGAGTATTTCATCCATGGAATTTGGTGTAAATAAATAGGGAAATATACTTTGCTGGATGCAGAATTGGAGATTTTAAGGTGATAGATTAAAATCCCCAATTTGGTCCAGTTAATTGGAAATTGATGCGAGATTGTTAGCCCTCAGAGGAGGGAGTAGTGAGAGCTCCAGAGTGGTAG
>NEWO01002829.1:8265-20775 GCA_003013225.1 Phalaenopsis aphrodite
TACCTGACGTGTCTTCTCGTTCCACCACCTGAAACTTAAAAGGCATGTTAAGGCAGTTTATGTGAAACATGGAAGTAAAATTTTGGCGACCTACCTAACCCTAGGTCATATCTTGGTGGGTTCTTAGGAGTTTAATTAAGGATGATTTTGTCGAGCAAAACATATTAAGTTTAGTAAATCTCTGAGGTATCGAACAGATCTAGAGGACGAAGCAGGTCAGTGCTACTCTCTCGCTGCTTGGTGGAAAATCCCTAGTTCTTTTAAACTTATTATGTTGCTTAATAATTCATCCTATAAACACCCTTAGTGCTCAGTGAGCATTGATGTCTCAATTATCCCTAAGAATAGGGTAATTATCACTCGTAATTCAATTTAAGAATAATGTGGGTGAAGACCCTTAGAGGCAAGTTTAAGAGACTTAGCCAAATTTTGACTTGGGCTTGTAGTGTTTGAAAGATGTTTTAATTTTTAATGATGTTTACTTTTCTAATCCTTATTTAAATGAAACTTGATTTAGCTTAAATCACTACTAAGCCCTCAAGATTTTGGTGAATGTCTCAGTCATTACAAATGAAATTGACTTACAAGTGATGGTGATGATCATGTTTTTGTTTTTTTTTTTGTTCATCAAATAGGGGTATTAAATTAGAGAGATATTAACACCCAAAATCAAGCCCCTAAATCTATGATCATTTAATCGGCTAGACTCCCAAATTTATGTAATTTAAGGAAATTGCAAATTTATCCTTTTTATATAGGACAAGTGAGGTTCATTTCTACCAGTTAAATCCCTTATGTTTCAAACAACCAAATATATTAATTAGAATCAAAGATTTCCTATTTTCTTTTCTGAAATTAGGGCTAAATGTTAATTAAGGCTAAATTTCTAAAATTACACCGTTGCCCCTAAGGCTCTATCACTTCATAATTCATCAAATTTAATCCAAATGACTTTGGAATTTTTATCCTACCAAACTCATGGGTCAATTGAGAAACCAGAGGAGAAAGTGTGATTTTTCAATGTTTAATTTATCTATATAATTATTTTTAATGCAAAAATAGGATTTTTCAAAGAAAATTTCTAATTTGACTAAGGTAAATCCTAATCCCTTGAAATTTTTACTAGAGGTAGGTTTATAATAGAGAAGTCTTTGTACCAAATTTCATGATTTTTTTAGTTTTATTTGAATTTTAAGAATTATTTTAAGTTCTAGAGTGCTTATTAATTATAAAATATTTAAAATGTGGAAAATTAAGTTTTATATTTTTATTAAATTTCTCTAATGTCAAGTGACATTGAGAAGTAAATTTCATATTTTTCTAATTTTTTTTTGAATTATTGGAATTATTTTAGTAAAAATCCTTTTTTTGCCTTTAAAAATTATTTTAGCTTCAAAATTCAATATCGTTATTTAGAAAATTAGAAAAAATATCCCAATTGTTCCTAAGTACTTAGGATGCAATTTAGAACATTTCCATGAATTTTATTATTTTTGTGATTTTTATCATTTTTTAATTATTTTAAATATTTAAAATAGACTAAAAATGAAGTTTTTATTTTAAAGACCATTTTATTTTAGAAAATACCCATGATCACAGAGAACTAAAAATAATAATTTTTAATAAATTTTTAAGTTATATTTTGATTTTTAAAAATCATTTAAGTGCCAAAATGATATTTATCTTGAAAAATAAAATTAGGCCATCAAATGGACTCAAAATGCTTTAAAATTTTTATGGTGAGTTATCTGGATCCTAGATGATAGTGGAGAAAAAAAATCAAGTCATTCAGATGTTTATGTTACCGAAAATTAATTTTTTTTTGTGTTTTAGGGTTGGCAAAGATTAAGTGTATTCTTATTGACTTAACTCAAGAAATTATTTCCAAAGGATCCTCTGGTTATTGTGAACCTTCCAAAAATTTCTTGAAATTTTCTAATCAACATGCTAATTATCATGATTAGTTTATGCAAATAATAGACATAAACTTGAAAAATATGGATCTCTATCTAGGGACCTCCTCTAACATTGAAAAAATCAGAAGATATCTCCTAAGATGGAGGAAACAACATGCTAAAATTTTAATCCATGGTGATATGCCTACATGCATGGAGAATCAAAATAATCAAATCAATGTTTAATTAATTAAAAATAAAATATGCATCAAATGGACCCAAATCATTTCCACATTGTTCTCATCTATTCACTGAGCAAGTGGGTATTTTTATTTTATTTTTATGATTTTTCTACACAAAGATATGAATTTTTAAAGTTAGGGATCATTTTTTGATTTTTTTTAAATTCCTTATTTATCTATTTAAACACGCGACACTGACTGGATCCTAGGCAGATCCGAAAGCACGTGTGGCGTGCTCTGGTTGGACGCCGCCATCCACGTAGTAGCTGACTCGGCCCGTGGTTCATGTAAGGAAGCACTGTCCGGCTCGATCTTCTCAGTCCATCCGATACACTCGCGATCGAACGGCTCCCTGTCATCATCCTTGATAGAGTGATCCCATGACCGTCCATGATAAAACCGCAAGATCTCGGCATAGACTTAACAAAATCACTTCAGGTTTGATCCTATGGACTCATCTAAGTGAGACAAACATATCCATACAGTAATAATGTAATTAAATTAAGCCTAATCAACTAGAGAATCAAAATAAGCTCGGGAGGAGGAGAGGTTCAATCCCTTGGCTTTGTAATGTGAGCTCCAATCAGAGGTGCTCGACACGTTTGTTGGGGTCCAAGGAGGCTAGGGATTAAGCCTCTAGCTATGGTGAAAAGACTAGGTAAGAATTCGACCAAGCCCGATTTCATGTGTTGGTCTAGAGCAATGCTAGGGGCTCTGTGGAAGGGAAATTTTATGGGACTTTTCCTTCTCTCACTGTAGTGAAGGTGTGGGTGAGTTTAAATTGATTTTTTTTAGTGTAGGAGTTTAATGATCTCTGTCCTGGTTTTAGGCAGAGATTTAAGCTTAAAATTGGGCTCCGGCAAGGAGATTCAGGGCCATGTGGTGGTTGGATTACACTGAGGAGGTCTCAAAAGAGGCTTTGGGATCAATTTGGGGAAGTCTCTTAGAGGAAATTTCAGCACACCTCCAATGGCCGTAGAGGGGAGCTTTAATAAAAAAATGGCTTAAGGCTTGTTGTCATGGTCAATTGGGGGGGGGGGGTGAAATGTGCTGCTTAAGTGGAGGGTAGAGAGGCTCCAACATTTAATTTGGATGAGGTGGCATCTGGGTTTGAATTGGGTTTAATCCCATGGGAGTGGCTCTTGTTTTGGCCATTTTCCGGCCACTAGGCCGACCGACCAGCCAGGGGAGGTGGCCACGGAAGTCAGGGACCTCAAGGGAATATGTCACAGCAATTTAATGTGTTTAGGCTTTATTTTGGCAAAAATATCATAAGCTTAAGCAAATATGGAATGAAATCCCTTAATTTAGGGGACCTTTGGTCCATGGCTTATTTTAATTGGTTTTAAGAGGTCTAGACTGGCCACTTGGGTCCAACTAATGTCTGTGGAGTCATTAATATGGTAACTTTGGGGTAGTTAGGCCATCTTTAGTGCATGGGTTCAATGTGGGTTCAAGTGATCAAAGCTTGGGTTTGGACTAGGCTAGCCATGTCAATTGGCCCAATTGATTGATCAACATTGTGTAGATGATTGTTATGAAGATTTTTAGTGAAGAATTGAAAGGATTTTGAGTTCAATTGGAGGGTCAATTTGGAGGATTTTTTAAATTTGGTCAATTTGGGCATGTTGGGTTAGACTTGATTCTAGGTTGGGTTAGCCTTAGGATAAGTCTAATTTGAATGGTCCAAATGATCAAGGGGGATGTTTTGAAGATTTTTCATGAAGGAATAGAGTAGAAATTTTGGGGCTAAAGCCATCAATTTGGTGAGATTTTGAGACATGGCCAATTTGGGGCAAATTTCGGGCTTTTCGGACTTAGGTTGAAATCAAATGAAATTGAGGTCTCACCAAGGCTAATTTAAGGTTAATGTTGATGTATGGGAATATTATGAAGGTTTTTAAACACAAATTGTGGCAAGTTGAGTAGTCCATGGGTTCAATTTGGTGGAACCAAGTCATGGGGTTAAAATTGGGGTTTTTATCTAAATCAAAATTATGCTTAAATGGTGAACCAATTGGGCTTGGATTTTGTCTAGATTGGTCACATTGAAGGTTAATTTGAGTTTTGGATTAAAATTTGGGGAGATTGAGATCAAATTGATGGACATTTGAGGTAGATTTGGAGAAAAAATGGGTCTTTAAAAGGCAATTTGGGGTTTTAGTCAAAGATGGTCAAATTGGGTCATGTGGTAGTTGAGGAAATTGAAATTAGGAATATTTGGGAGGTTTGGTAATTTTTGTGATTTTTTTTTGGAATTTTTGGCTAAGGAGGGGTATTTTGGTAATTTGGCAAAATTTGGTGATTTTGGGTAGTTTGGGTGTTTTCAAGGTGTTTGAAATGATTTTTGAACCAATTTGGGTATTTTGGGTAAATTTGGGAATTTTGGCCAAATTTTGGGTCCCAAGGGGGTATCTAGGTAATTTGGGGGAGTTTAGGGGCAAAAGACTAGGTTGAGTATCTTGTTAGAGTTAGAGTGCCAACCACCATCAATAAGCCAATGGGGTATCTAAGTTTGGTTCCTCTATGTAGTGGTCTTAGCTAAACTCTAGCCTAGGGTTAACGGGTTTAGGGGACCACCTACATGAGTCTCCCAAAAGTATCAAGGGACCAAAGCTTAAAAGTTTAGGTTTAGGGTTGTGAGTGATTGTGAGTGCAAGTATGTACTTTAAGCCCTAAAACAACACCCAGGGTCAACCCTAAGGTCCAGCAGTCCTATAGGTGAATCATCTTGGGTTCCCGCATAATGACCCCACCTACTAAGTGCTAAAAGTTAGGATCAATATGTGGAACTTCAAGTTGAGTAGAGAAGACGATAGAATTTCTAATGGTGAGGGTTCCTTTTCTAGTTTTCTAAGAATAGTCAATAGGAAAGTCCTATGACTAGACCTTAGGCTACTAAAGCGGAAAAACTAAACCTCAACCAAAAGTGAGGTCAACAAGTATGAAATACATTTTACTATATTATATGAGTGCAACTTAAAAGTAAATGCAGAGATTTAAAAATAACTAAAATTAGAAAATTCAATATATTTAAAGAAACTTTCTCCTTGCAAGTAATTCATAATCAGTGTAGGATTTCAAATGTTTAGAAGTTTAATTATGCTTCACTTATTTTGATGTGTAAAGAAACTTGGCTAATCTAAAGATGGTGTCGACATGTATAGTAGTGCTGGGTAGGTTCTAGTTTCTCACTCCTAGATTACACATTGTGCCTTATCTATATGACCTACTAGTGACCCTTAGTTCAAAACTCTAGATTGAATTGATAAAAAAATCCAGTCTGTCACCCTAGAAACATCAATTCTACGCCCATCAAATCTTATCTTCCTATCTATTTGCACTCCCCCTTGTACGTTCACCACTGTTCTTCCCAAAGTGAATTGTGATACTTACAAGTTAAGAAATCATAGCCCTCTTGGGTCTATAAGTTTCCTCAACAAATTTTAACAAAATAAGTGGACAATTTGTAAATTAAATGAATAATTGGTAAAAATATCATCACAATTTTTAAGAATAGAAGAAGTTCTAAACAAAATAAAAATTACTTACTTGATTACTTCATATTGCAAGGAAAAAAAGACAAAATAACTCAAAACTCACGGGGATAATGATCCTAAAACTGCTTATATGCAACAGTATAACAAAGAATTTAATTATAATTTTCACTTATATTTTCTTACTTTGCAGCATAACCAAAAACTTGATTCTAAAAAAAATAAGAATTTAACCCTTTAATTTATATATATATTGGGGTACTACACAAGTATACATATCGTTATCAAGTAATATGATACCTTTTAATTAAGCTCTGAATATCGATCTTACGGGAAAAATACACAATATGCACTTTCAAACAACAAACTTCTATTTTAAAAAGACAATTACTTAAACTATAGTTAATTTGACAGTAATTAAAATTCAAATCTTTGGAATTTTTGATATTTTGACAAAACAATAACACTTCTAAATAACTTGAGTTTATGAACAGAAAAACACAGATTATGAAAATATCTTTCTCCTTTTCATGAATTAATAATAAGTATAGAAATTTTGTTGTGGAAGTATGTAAATTGTGTTGTGCCAAATAGGAGCAATAATATTTTTTACCCTTGCTAGAGATTCTATAAAGAACATTGGCTAATTTAAAGTTTGAATAGTTTTGAAGACCGCCTAGGCAGGGAAGATACCATCTCTCACTCTAGAGTTCCTTCAGTTCCCTCCACCTACGGGCTAACATCTCGTATCAGAACCTAAAATAATAAACTAAGTTGGGGGCTTCAACCTGTCACTTTAAAGTCTTTTAACTCTACACCCTTCAAAGATTATTTTCTTATTTATTTGCACTAAATTATTTGAATTACATTCTCATTCATACAATCTTATGTGATTCTTTCCAATTATTGACTGAGACAATACCAACCCAGTTCTTACATGTTTTAACAATAATTTTTAACATTTGGATAGGCCAAATCAAGAAGTAAAAGAAATAAATGGATTTAAATCATCACAACTTCTTCCAACATTAAAGATTAATACTCTCCACAACTTCTAACCAATACTTTTAATTACTTATTATTTTAAAGAGAAAGATAAAGAAAACTACTCAGCACCCATAGAGAAAAAAAAACCACACTTTAGTTTAAAAGTAGAAATCATTGTCAAACCAACAAGAAATCTCCATTAAAACCAGAAGTAGTTCAAAACAAAAGATAAAAACTTACCTCAAATCCTCCACCAAACTCTTGAAGTTCATTTGAATCTCTTATCTTTTATAACACTCAAAACTCTCAAAATAAAACTAAAAAAAAGGAAAAAAGTAAATTTTATGGTGCATGAATCTCTCCACAAGATTCTCCACGATCTTCTCAGGACTCAACATTCTCTCCCAGTTCAAGCACCCTTAAAAAATGTCTCAACTTCCTACTTTTATAAATCTCCAAGTGGTTCCTTGAAAATTCTTCAAAATATATCCAAATTTGATGTGTTCTCCAAGGGATGCCTCCTTTCACAAGTTTTTTAATAACATTTTTGTTCCTAGTGGTGATAACCACCTTCTTTAGCCAATAAGTGTCTCAAACATCTCTTCAAAATTCAGATAAATGAAGAAAACAACCAAATAATTGCCTCTGATGCTTAAGCGCGGGGCCTCAAGCGCTTAAGCGTGGCCTTCTTTGTTTCCCCAGCGCTTAGGCGCCAAAACACTTTTTCTCCAAATTTGATCCTCTTTCACTCCTTTTAGAATTTTTCAACTTTTTACTTGTACCTGAAAGAAAAACACACAAATACCTTCAATTATAATGGAATATCTCAATAATAGGTATAAAAATATTTCTAAAAATACTATATATTTTAGGTGTATCAGATAATAAAGCAAAACATATTTATAAAACTCAAATCCAATGTACAACACTTGAAGAAAAAGATACAAATACTTTTTCTGGAATATTTTCCTAACTACTCCTTTAAAGTTTCCTAACTTCTCTGACTCCACAAGACTCTTACAAGACTCACAATACTCCAAAAATCACAATGACTCACACAACTTGCTAAGGAGGTGATACACCCAAAATATATAGCATTTAGGTACACATTTTTATACCTATTTTTGAGGTTATTGCGCTTTAACTGAAGATATTTGTGTGTTTTTCTTTCATGTACAATCAAAAGGATGAAAAATAGTGAAAGGAGTGAAAAAGGATCAAATTTGGAGCAAAAATGAAGAAGATGTGCAAAAGAACGATGGTACCTAGGGACCCTGAACTGGCGCTTAAGCACAAGCAAAACTGAGAAGGCTGCGCCTAAGAGCCATATACCTTACGCTTAAGCTCTAGAGGTAGTTACTTGATGATTCAATGAATTTGTTCAATTTTTTGAAGGGTTGTTTGAAGCAACTCTTTATGAAAATGTGGGATATGGTTAACATTCAATTTTCTTTTGAAAGGAGGCAACTCTTGGAAGATTCATTGAATTTGGACACATTTTGAAGATATACCAAAACACCTTTTAGAAAATTACAGACGAAGACTTGGATTGGATTGAAAATCTCTCTCCTACGCCCCCTAGCCATTCCAGACGCCACCATCGTCCCCTCTCTTTGAGACTTCTTTAGATTAATTAGAAGAATTTTTGAGAGAAAAAGGAGAGGAGTTGTAGTGTGTTAGTTGAGAGTATTGTAAGAGAAAGGAAGAGAATAGATTCAAAGGAACTTCAAGAGTTTGGTGGAGAGGATTTGAGATAAGTGTTAATCTTTGTGACTACATTTAGTTTAATTTAGACTTCTTGTTTGTTTACATGATTTCTACTTTTAAGCTTTATGTGTGGTTGTGTTTTCTCTATGAATTGTGAGTAGTTTTCTTTATTTTTTTCCTTAAAATGATAAGTGATTAAGTGTTGGATGGAAGTTGTGTGAAGTATTAATCTTTAATTTTGGAATAAGTTGAGATGATTTTATACCTTGTACTTCCTTTATTTCTTGATTTGGTCAATTAAATTATTAATATTTGTTGTGAGAACATGTAAGATACGTGATGGATTTGTCTCAGTCAATCAATGGTAAGAATCACATGAGATTGTATAGATGAGAATATAATTCATACGGTTGAGTGCAAATAAATTACGAAATAAAATTTTATGGGTGTAGAGTTAGAGGACTTAAGAATGACAAACTAAAGCTCCCAATTTGGTTTATAGTTTTAGGTCTTGATACGAGATGTTAGCCTCCAGATGGAGGAGGGAACTCTAGAGTGGTAGTTAGTATCTTCCATTCCTAACCTGTCTTCAAGAATATTCAAACTTTAAATTAGCTAATGTTCTTTATAGTATCTCTAGTAAGGGTAAATAATAACATTGATCCTATTTGATACAACACTATTTGAATATTTCTATACTAGAATTCCTATACTTGTTATTGAATCATGATAATGAAAAAGATATTTTAATTGTATTGCCTTCATTTTACAAATATCTAGTTAACTTTAGTTGGTTATTTCTTTTTTTCAATTATAAAAAATTACCAAAAATAATCAAACTTCCATTTCTATTATAGTATCTATAGTTTGAGTAAGAATATTTTGCAAAGTAAAATTTGTTATCTAATTTTTTCTGACTTATTTAAAGATTGAAATTTTTCCAGTGGGTTCAAAATTTGGGGCTTGATCAAAAAGTCCTATATTATTTGATAACGATACGTATACTTGCGTAGTATCCAATATTTAAATATAATAATTGCACTCTAATTTGCTTAGAAGTCAAGTTTTTGGCTTCGTTTCAAAGTAAGAAATATAAGTAAGGAAAATTAAGAATATAACCACATACATCATAGTACTGTCATAAAAGATCGGGATCAAGTTTTTGGTGTCGTTGTATTTTTCTCTTTTTAGAAAGTCTTATTTAAACTTTTAGATTTATGATAGGAATATTGTAGTGTTGTTTTTATATAAGTTCTTATTTGTGTGATTTTTTTTTTTTGTAGTAATGTAGGTGAAGTTTAGGTTCTAAAGGACTAGTGCTCTACGATTCTAAATTAGAAAGAACTAATAGAAAAAAAAGTCAAAAATACAGAAAAAAGTTAAAAATTTCAAGAAATGACAAACCAAAATAAGCAAAATGCTGAAATTAATCAAGAATTTATACATTTAAGAGACTATGCAAACTCTATAGTAGATGAACTTCATTGTAGTATTTGAAAACCTGTTGTAGTGGCTAATTCATTTGAATTTAAATATGCTATTATTCAAATAGTATCAAATAATCGATTTAGAGAAGCATTAACTAAAGATCCAAATTTACATCTTGCCAATTTTCTAGAATTATGTGCTGCATTTAAATATGATAGTGTTTCAGATGGCTATAAGACTCAAAATTTTTCTTTTCTCACTGAGGGATAAGGCTAAGATATAGTTAAATTTATTAGCATCTGGATCTATCAGAACTTGGGGTGATTTAGCACATAAATTCCTTGCTAAATATTTTCCACCATAAAAAATTACTAAGTTTAGAAATGATATTACATCTTTTTGTTTGTCTAAAGGGGAATCTATTTATGAAGCATTAGAATGATTTAAGAAACTACTGAGAAAGTGTCTAGACCATGCTATACCATATTGGTTAATAATTTAAACCTTTTATAATGGATTAGCTGAATCTTTTTGATCTATTATCGATGCTGGTGGTGGTGGTTCATTGATGTCCAAACCATTTCATGACGCTTATTCTTTAATTGAAGAGATGAATACTAATAATTTTCAATGGCCTTCTGAGAGGGTAAATCCTAAGAAAGTAGCCAATGTTCATAAATTTGATTCTTTTGCAATGTTAACAAATCAAGTTGCTACAAGTTGGAATGAATTTTTCTCAACCAATTTCAATGATTGAAGAGAATTCATTAGGCCAAATGATAGGTTCTCAAGCATCATTAGAAACTTTGAATTCCATAAACAATAAGCCAAATAACCCATATTCAAACTATTATAACTCAGGTTGGAAGAACCATCCTAACTTTAACTAGAATAATACTTCAGGTGGTAATAATCAACAATGGGGGAACAACCAAGTAAACCCATTGAGAAACTGAACCAACCAAGGTAATAACATTTATAGACCTACTTATCCTCCAGGTTTTAATAGTAATCCACAATTTAAGGAGAAAACGTTGTTTATAGAAGAAGTGGTGTTACAAATGAGAAGACAGTTACAAATTCAAGGAGCTACAATTAGAAATATTGAGAATCAATTGAGAAATATAACAAATTCATAATATATCCCAAGGAAAACTTCCTAGTAATACAGAAGTAAATCTAAAAGACCAGAATAAAGAGCAAGTAAATGCTGCTCAACTTAGTAGCAAAAGAGAATTTGAAGGTAGAGTTCAAAAAAAGATTGAAGTAGAGGGAGAAGAAATTGAAGAGCATGAAGAGGACACTTCGAAAGGTATAGAGAGACCTATTTCTCCACTTAAAATTGACTTGGAAAAACCACTACCTCCATTTCCTTAGAGGCATTGTCAACAAAAGTTGGATAAATAATTTTCAAAATTTATGGAAATCTTTAAAAAGCTTACGATTAATATTTTATTTGCTAAAGCCATAGAATAAATTTAAAGTTATGTGAAGTTTATAAAGGATATTCTTAAAAAAAATAAATTGAAGATAACGAGACTGTTGCACTTAGTGAGAAGTGCAGTGCTATAATTCAAAAAAGCTTCATGAGAAGTGATACGCCTAAGAAATTACCTACTTGTTTCACATATATCTTATGCTCAATTTTAATGATTTTTAATGATATTACACTTTAAAGGAATGAATTTTGCATATTTTTGGTTTCAGGTACAAGAAATGGACTTTTGGAGAAAATTAAGCAAAAAATTGTGTAATTTAGAGTAAAAATGAGCAAGAAAGAAAATTCTGACTTGACACATTTCAATGTCTTTCTATGCTTAATCTTATTTACAATTCTCACACATTTTTTTAATGAAATTATACTTTAAACAAAAGTTATTTTCATGCTTATTTTGTATGTCTATTTGTTAAGAACGCAAGGCAACTGAAACGGGGTGAAATAGAGCCAAACGGAGCAAAACGGTGAAGCTACTGCAGGGTGGCGCCGACGGCGCCATAATCCAAAGAGCGACAAGAAATGGCACCGAAAGCACCCAAAAACAGGGTTGATGGCGCCAGGGATGGTTATTTTCCCATATTCATTGAATTTGGATGATTTTTGGAAGGTTGCTTGAGACATCTTTTGGGAAATTCGTCCCTACAATATAATAGAGTGATTTTATGTCAGAGAAAGTGTGTGAGTGAGTGGAAAAAATGTGGAAAATGTTTATAGTTAGAATAGGAGCAGAAATGTATATTTCTAACTTTTTGGAGAGATTAGAGAGGGCATTTTGAGAGAATATGTAAGGAGATGAACTAGCATTGCATGGATCAGTAGAAGATTTTGTAGGAGAGATTTTTATATTTCTTTCAAAGTGAAAAACTAAGTATTGTGTTCTTCATTATCTTATAATTTTGTAAACACTTATTAAGTAAATTTGCTTTGATGAAAAGAAGTTTTTCGTTATGTTTTCTTTGTGCTTTGTGATGTGTGTTTCTTACTTTCTTTTTATCAGGAAAAAGTGGAATGAGAAGATTATGTCGTTGTTTTCCTTTTAATTTTCTTTCTTAATGAGTAGGATTAATGTTTAGGATATTGGGATGCATGCTAGAAGAAGTTTTGATTATAAATATGATGATTTTTACTTGCACTTCCTTTACATTCAATAAGGACCCGTTGTAGTGTTAAAATTCGTTATAATTGCATTAAGACCCGAGGGGCGGTGTAATTCTCAACAAAGTGCGGTGTAATTCTCAACAAAGTGGAACCACATT
>NEWO01002831.1:0-10960 GCA_003013225.1 Phalaenopsis aphrodite
TTTAAACATTTTCATGGCTTCAACAATTCAAATTAACATTTTACAAATCTTGAGACAAGGAGAAAGACAGAGAAAACTACTCAGAACTCATGGGAAAAAAAACAACAAAACTCAGAATTCATATATAAAATCAAAGTCATACAAACTACAACAAGTAAATAACTTATCTCTAATTTCTCTCCAAGAACACTCCTCGAAATTCCTCTGAATCTCTTCCTTTCTTTACAACACACAGAATTCATTTTCGAAGTAGTAAGGAGGAAGAAATCTCTCACTTTTCCTCCAGTCTTACAATCTCTCGAAGAATTCCTCACAATTGTTACACTCTATTAGAAATTCTATACACTAATGGAACCTCTCTAACCTCCAAGGCCTCTAGACTCTCCCAATTTTTGGCCAAAATGTTCTTTTAAAGTTGTGGATGAGCTTTCCCAAGAGTTTCCTAAGCATCCCTTCAAAATTTGACCCTATCCAAAGCTTGAGTAGGCATAACCGTCGATCCCGCCGACGGCGCCCTCGAGATCTCGCCATCGGCGGGCTTCTGCGGAATTTTGTCATGTATTCTCGGGAAAAACTCACCGTCGGCGGTGTCGAGGGCGCCGTCGGCGACCTAGTTCAAATCTTCACATTTTGGTCATTTTCGCTCCAAATTCGCTCCTTTTTGCATCTTTTTGCTCCAATGACCCTAATTCATCATTCCTGCAACAAAACATCATAAATACCTTTCTTTAAAATACAATATCATTAAAAATAGTATAAAATAAGTATGAAAATCTCAACATATTTTCCTTAGGTCAATATATCGTAGTTAGTCTCATAGGTCGTAGTTGGTAGGTTCAGCAGCATTTAGCTACTTATACTGTAGTTAGTGACAGTTTCTAGTTCGTCCTGCACTAATTGGTGGCGGGTTTACTATTTTAGACCATAGACACACTAGTCGGTATATGATGTAAAGAGAAAGCTTTAAGAGTTCAAAAAAATTCATCATTTTCCAAATATGGTGGTCATAAGCATTTTTTGTCGAAATTTATCACCAGATCTTCAATATAGTGTTATTTATTTTTATGTATTAGAATATATTGTAACACTGTATTTAGGATACATCATTGTCCCATATTCATGATACTTTGTTACATCATAATTCAGATACTTTGTTGCCTCGTATATGAGATACTACATTGTTCTATATTCATAATACTTTGTTACCTCATGTTTGGGTTACTTCACTACAAACATAGTTCATTAATAACGGTAAGTGGGGACGGTGGTCGATGACTACAAATGTTGGAAGTTATTACTGGTACTTTGGTCCAAAATAACATTTAAACTTGACACTTTCTCTCCCCTCTCAAGTGAAGAGTGGGGCTCTATTTACAGGCTCTAAAGGAAGGTCATTTTGGTCCTTTAATGAGTAACGACTCAAACAATATGATTAGATGACCCATATTGATCCCACTTGATCATATATGATTTTTTTAATGATTTAAGGGAGCATATGTTTGTTAGTATCCTCTCATCGAGAGTCTCAAATTAATTATAATTATATCAAATTTGAAGTTTGTTTGATCATTCAATTGATGATCCAAAGTCTTCAAAAATGCTTTAATTGCTTGATTTTGAAATGGTTGGACAAGAATTAAACCAATTTTGTATCATTTCATTCATCTTGTAGAGACACCAATTTGATTTTATACTTGCAAATCAGAGACCAAAATGATCTTTAATTTGAATTGAAATCTTTCTTATTCAAAAAATGACCGAGATTCATACAAAATGATTAATTTTCTTGATAATATATCGATTCCTTCCATATTTTTGGGTTACATTGATTATGTCATTTGAAAATAAAAAAATAATACCAAAAATGAAGAAATTTCAAATTTTTGGTGTTGGTCAGTGACAGGCAGCAGGCAACAAGCGGTAACATGCGGTGGCATGTGATTGTCGGAGTAAGGAAGTACTTGAGAGCGGATGAGCAGATAATCGGGTCGATTTGGGTTAGGTTAGAAACACATGGACACGGTCGGGTTAGGCCGTTGAAGTGGGCAGCAGGCAAGTCTGAGGCAGATCGGGTATGGCTAGACGTCGACAATGATCGGGACCACATGCCTGGAGGATAAGGCTCAATGGACAACAAGCTAAAATACATGGTCTGACAAATGGCAGACCAAAGACATCACTTCATTGGTATACGACATAAGGAGAAAACTTCAAGAGTTCAGATCAGAAAGTCATCGTGTTATAAATATGACATTTTTAAGGAATTGTCACCAAGAGTTCTCACCATATCTTCAATACAAAATTATTCATTTCTCTGTGTCAATATTTGTTGTTATACCATGTTTGAGATAAGATGTTGCCCCATATTAAGATACTTTCTTATCCTACATCCATGATACTTCATTACTCAGTTTTTGGGATAGTTTGTTAATACTTCTTTATAGGGGTGTAAACGAGTTGAGTCGAGCTCGAGACGTCTTCGGCTGGAGCTTGAGCTTGATTAGTTTTATTGAGCTCTAGCTCGAGCTCGAGCTTAAATTTACGAGTTTGAGCTGACTCGCGAGCCGACTTGTTTAATTTGAAAGAGAGAAAATATTATTAATTTAAAATAACTTTATACTAAGTTGACAAATAGAACGAACAATTAAGATAAATAATAAGAAATTACCTAATATATAATTAAAAACATTATTTCTTAACATTTTTATCACCTTAAAAACAAAAATTTTAAATTTAATATATTTTGAGTATATTTTATGTTCATAATTTTTTAAATGAGCCACTAACTCAATTCGGGTTTGGCATGAGCTTGGCTTGTTAGCATATCGAGCTCAGTTCATGAGCCACTTATCGAGTAGAGCTTGAGCCGGCTCACGAGTCAGCTTAACTCATTTGCACCGCTATTTCATTAGCAGTTGTAGTTTGAAAAGAATGGCGAGTTTGGGGCAACCAGTGGTGGTCGATAACGACTATCAGATGGTAGTTGAAGGCCATTGACAGTTACTGAGGCTAAAATTTATTACAGAATCTTCAGTCTAGAAAAATAGTGGAATTGGACTCCTCCTCCCTCCTTAAGTGAAGAAGGGGGTCTATTTATATGCTTCAAGGGAAGGATATTTTGGTCATTTGGCGAGTAGCTTCTACAACCACTTGATCGAACGACCTATATTGATCCCTCTTTATCATATAGCATTTTTTAATGATTTGAGTGCTTTAATGATGGAAAATTAAAGGACCATAGATGGTCTTGTTGGATTCCTCTCATTGAGATATTTGATTTGACTTTATATATGTCAAATTTAGAGTTCATTTAACCATTTTATTAATAATTTGAAGTCTCCAAAAGTGCTTTAATTGCTTGATAAAGAATTCATTAGACTGTGATTAAACTAATTTGGTATCATCGGGGTTGTCTTGTCGATGCGGTATGTTTGACTATAAGCTTAATGAAACCAATGTTCTGAATGTTCTTTAATTTGAATTGTACTTTTTCTTATTGAAAAAAAATTGCCTAAAGATTCATGTTAAATGATTACATTTCTTGATAATGTATCAGTTGCTTTTATTTTTGGGTAATGTTGATTATGTCATCCGAAAATAAAAAAAATACAAATAATGAAAAAAATTTCAAAAAATTTGGTGATGGTTGGTTTTAGGTGTGTTTGGCAAAGGTGGGTGATAGCCAAGGACGACTACTGATGGTCGGCGACATGAGGTTACTTGCAGAAGGATGTGTGCGAGAGCAGTTAGGTCAGTGATAGAGTCAGCACAAGTTGGGTTTGTGGAGCGTGGATGCAGGCTGGGATGGGTCGACAAAGTGGGCAACAAGCATTTGCAAGAGCCAATGTGGGTGTAGGCAGGGTCGTGGACTGGAAAATGTGGCTTGGTTGATTGCGGGGTCGGGGACATTACTTATTTGTATACAATGTATGGAGAAAACTTTAAAAGTTCGGAGAAAGTCAACATATTTTGAATGCAGTGATCGTAAAAAAGTTAATGTATAACCGTATTCAAGATATATCATTACACCATATTTGGGATATGCTATTACTCTGTATTTACGATACTTTATTATATCCTATTCGAGATACTTTGTTACCCTGTATTCTTGATATTTTGTTACTCTTATTTGGGATACTTCGTTAACCCGTATTAAGGATACTTTGTTAGCAAATAGAGTTCATTGAAGACGGTGAGCTAAAGGCAGCCGACGGTTGTCGTGGGCAAACGACTGTCGATGAACGATGATGGTAGATGGCTATGGACGACGAATTATAAGAGTCTTCAGTCCTGAACAACATGAATTTTGGCTCATTCTCCTCCCCCTCAAGTAAAGAGAGGAGGCCAATTGTCCAGAACAACATAAATCTTCTAGGGGAGATACATTCCTAACCATTTAATCTCACGGTAACATTCCTAACCATCTAATCTCACCGTCATATTGATCCCCCTAATCATATAGAACCTTTAAATTACATTAGGGTCTTGAACTCAAAATTAAGAGCATCGGCTCGTTGGATTTCTCTCGTCGATTCGCTCAATTTGGCGGTATGTATGCCAAATTTAAAGTTTGTTTAAACATTCAATTAGACCCGAAGTCTCCCTGATTAGAATTTTTGGTATTGTTGGGTGTTTTTGGTCGGAACGGTTAGTTTAACTATAAATTTGTAAAAATTAATACTCTAAATGTTCTATAACTTAAGTTGAAATATTTCTTATTTAAAAATTTATCTTAAGATTTAAATTAAATGATAAATTTTCTTAAAGGTGTATCAAGATATATTTAAAATATTAATTTATTAGTTATATCGAGCAAAAATATTTAGCAAAAATATTTATTCATATCTCCCTCTAAGAAAAATTTTCTATCTGAACTCTGAACATAACTATACGTGTGTACTCCCACTAATATGCCGTCATGTGTGTTATATCAAGTCAATCAAAAAAATATTAAAGTGAAACCGCACACTCCACAATAACTCTGAAATAACCTCGAAATAACCCCTGAATGACCTCTGCGGTGTTATTTAAGAGTTATTGAAGTAGAATGTATGAGTTTCTCTTCAATAACCCTGAAATAACCCCGAAAAAAACTTTCACGGTGTTTTTTCTAAGGTTATTGAAGTGAAATATTTGAATTTCTCTCCACCAAAAATAACCAAGAAAAAACCTTTGCTATTATTTCGAGGTTATTGAAGAGGAAACACATATGTTATTTCGGAGTTATTTTGGGTTATTTACGTGAAATATATAAATTTTTTTACAATAATCTTGAAATAATTCTAAAATAATCTTAAAATATATTCCACTTTAATACTTTAAAATAACTTTCTCAATTGAAACCCACAGATAAAAGTATATTAGGAGTCCTTCGAAAATTTTGCCCTGAATCCAGCAGGAGCTGAGATAACTTCGAAACCCGAACACGAGCTTGCAAGTGTCTTGTGACGTTGTATCGCCCCTAATTTGTATCCTCGAGGTGCAGACTGGTCACGTTTCGAATGGCTGGCGCCAGCAGCTCTTCAATCTCCACCTCGGTCTGGCTGATACGCCGAAACTCAAGATCTAGGGTTTCAACTGTCTTCTTCTCCTCTTCTGCAAGTCGTAGTTCGATCCCAGAGCGACCTCCGCCACACGTCGGAGGCAACTACAGTGGGATTCGACTGTCTGAGACGGTGGAGCTTGGCTTCGAGAAAACACGGGTCGACTCCTGGATCACCTCGCGGATTCCAGGCATAAGCCGAGCTCGAGTGCAGTATAGCATCCGCTCCGGTCTCGTCACTGTCAACGGCCGCATCATAGATAAGGTGACGTGGGCNCGATGAACGATGATGGTAGATGGCTATGGACGACGAATTATAAGAGTCTTCAGTCCTGAACAACATGAATTTTGGCTCATTCTCCTCCCCCTCAAGTAAAGAGAGGAGGCCAATTGGCCAAAACAACATAAATCTTCTAGGGGAGATACATTCCTAACCATTTAATCTCACGGTAACATTCCTAACCATCTAATCTCACCGTCATATTGATCCCCCTAATCATATAGAACCTTTAAATTACATTAGGGTCTTGAACTCAAAATTAAGAGCATCGGCTCGTTGGATTTCTCTCGTCGATTCGCTCAATTTGGCGGTATGTATGCCAAATTTAAAGTTTGTTTAAACATTCAATTAGACCCGAAGTCTCCCTGATTAGAATTTTTGGTATTGTTGGGTGTTTTTGGTCGGAACAGTTAGTTTAACTATAAATTTGTAAAAATTAAAACTCTAAATGTTCTATAACTTAAGTTGAAATATTTCTTATTTAAAAATTTATCTTAAGATTTAAATTAAATGATAAATTTTCTTAAAGGTGTATCAAGATATATTTAAAATATTAATTTATTAGTTATATCGAGCAAAAATATTTAGCAAAAATATTTATTCATATCTCCCTCTAAGAAAAATTTTCTATCTGAACTCTGAACATAACTATACGTGTGTACTCCCACTAATATGCCGTCATGTGTGTTATATCAAGTCAATCAAAAAAATATTAAAGTGAAACCGCACACTCCACAATAACTCTGAAATAACCTCGAAATAACCCCTGAATGACCTCTGCGGTGTTATTTAAGAGTTATTGAAGTAGAATGTATGAGTTTCTCTTCAATAACCCTGAAATAACCCCGAAAAAAACTTTCACGGTGTTTTTTCTAAGGTTATTGAAGTGAAATATTTGAATTTCTCTCCACCAAAAATAACCAAGAAAAAACCTTTGCTATTATTTCGAGGTTATTGAAGAGGAAACACATATGTTATTTCGGAGTTATTTTGGGTTATTTACGTGAAATATATAAATTTTTTTACAATAATCTTGAAATAATTCTAAAATAATCTTAAAATATATTCCACTTTAATACTTTAAAATAACTTTCTCAATTGAAACCCACAGATAAAAGTATATTAGGAGTCCTTCGAAAATTTTGCCCTGAATCCAGCAGGAGCTGAGATAACTTCGAAACCCGAACACGAGCTTGCAAGTGTCTTGTGACGTTGTATCGCCCCTAATTTGTATCCTCGAGGTGCAGACTGGTCACGTTTCGAATGGCTGGCGCCAGCAGCTCTTCAATCTCCACCTCGGTCTGGCTGATACGCCGAAACTCAAGATCTAGGGTTTCAACTGTCTTCTTCTCCTCTTCTGCAAGTCGTAGTTCGATCCCAGAGCGACCTCCGCCACACGTCGGAGGCAACTACAGTGGGATTCGACTGTCTGAGACGGTGGAGCTTGGCTTCGAGAAAACACGGGTCGACTCCTGGATCACCTCGCGGATTCCAGGCATAAGCCGAGCTCGAGTGCAGTATAGCATCCGCTCCGGTCTCGTCACTGTCAACGGCCGCATCATAGATAAGGTGACGTGGGCTCCCACCAACAGTTGCAGTGTACGTTGCATTGCTTTATTTAGTTCAGGAACTCGAAAGCTTTGATGGATACAAAAAAGACCCATACAGTAGTCTCGAGATTGAAAAATTATTCCATACGGATCGGTGTCCGCACGCAGCTTGCGTGCCGTGTCCGATCCGGACCGTAAATCACCTGATTTACGATCCTGATGTATTTCGGTGGGCCCCACCTAAAATTTTTTATTTTTTATTTTTTAAAACGAAAATAATCCTGATCGTGGATCACCGTGATCTACGACCAAGATCAAACACCGCATGCAGAGATGCATGCGGTGTCCGTACGCAATAATTCCTCCTCGAGATGGGCATCTTGTACGAGATGCACATATTAAAAAATTCGACGTAAATCTGGTACGTGTACCGCATGAAGAACTGCATGCAGTACCCAATTAAAAACGGCAACGTAGAATCCGGTCCCGAGTGAATTATTTAGGTTAAAAACTCTGTTATATATTGCCCGACCCGGTCCGAATCCCGCACAACTAAAAAAAGCGTAATTTTGTCATTTTCGATTCCATCTAATTACAAAAAAGTGGTATTTTGTCTCCTTTAGGGTTTAAGGATTCGGGATATTCTCATTTCATTTTCTTGCATTCGCTGGACCTGGTTCAATGAAAGTAATGCTTGACGATGAAAGCTTGCTGGAATCTCAAAATTTTTGCGAGGAACATGACAATGACCTGGAATCTCAGAATATTTTCGAGAACCATGAGAATGAGCAGAGTTTAGATGCGACAGAAAGAAATAGACAAATACGTTATACTTATTTGACTGCAAATTTAGTTTTTGAGAAATATTTATATTGTTAATGAAGTTTGTTCTATTTTTATATGACGTTTAATACTAAGTTTCGGTAAGGGTGGGATGTGGTGTTATTTAGGTAATATCACAGTGATATACTGGTTTTTTTTAGAGTTAATTTTCATTTCTAATTGTTATTTATAGTTTTTAGTGGGTTAAATGACTCATAATGAAATATTGTTCTCGTTGTCGTGATGGGGTTAATGGTAGCTATTCTCGCCGCCGTAATGATGTCGAAGTGTTACATTATTATTTTCTTGTAACATTACTGTTGTGGGAATTTGATGTTATTTTGGTAGTATCCCCGTTTTATTAAGGTATTATTGGATCTGCTGACTTGATTTTATTTTTAGGGTATTATGTTGACGTGTAATGATGTTATGCTTATGTTATTGTGATATTATGCGTGTGTTTTTTTGCCTGTAAGACTGCATGTATGGTGAGATGGTAATTTGGTGTTATTTTGGTATTATCATAGTGTTATCGTAGTATTATTTGATCTAATTAGCCGTTTTATCGGAGCCTTATATTGACGTTTTAATTAATTTATCAGGGTTTTATTGTGGTTTTATCACGATGTTATGTGTCTATTATAGGCTTCTAACGATGACGCTAGTAACATTTGCTTAACGACATTTGATTGACCTATTATATTGACATTGTCATGGTGTTATTTGGGTTATATTATGGTATTATTATAGTGCTATTTATGTATTGTAACATTGTATTAATTTCTTTTTAGTGTGCTAATAATGATGTTTAAATTTGCAGTCACCCGATGCAGAAAAATTACTTCATGCATTTGTTCACAATGAGAAGGAAGCCTATGAACAGTATTGTTTATATGCACACCATGTTGGATTTACTGTTCGAAAGGAACACAGTGGTTTCTGGCCGAATTCAAAGAAGATAAAGACAAAAGATTTTATTTGTGATAAGTCTGATTTCAAGAAAGAATTGAAAGACACTATCACAGTAAGGTTCAAAAGAACGGATACAAGGACTGGTTGTTCAGCCATGATCCGATATTTCGTTGACTTAGAGGGCAACTGGTCGGTAAAGAAATTTATAAAGAGTCACAACCATCCGTTGGCGGAGGACAGTGATAAGCATATACTGCGTTCTAGCAGAAAGATGTGTGATATCAATACTGATATCCTCATATCAATGATAAAATCAGAGATTAAAACCAGAGATGCATTCAGATTCCTCGCTACTGAGGTCGGAGAAGTGGAGAATCTTGATTGCACAAAGAGGGATGCGTATAATTTTATACAAAGAGAGAGAATAGTTCAAATTGAATTAGGGGATGCTAATTCTCTCATACAATTGTTCACTACACGACAAGCGGAGGATCCAATGTTTGCGTGAAACTTCTAAATTGATGAGTCGGGATGTTTGGTGAATTTTTTATGGTGCGATGGGATGTCCATGATTGATTACGACTGTTTTGGGGATGTAGTAATGTTTGATACAAGTTATAGACTGAAAAAATACAATTTATGTTGTGCTCCGATTGTCGGTGTGAATCACCACTGACAGAATGTTTTATTTGGTGTTGGTTTTTTGTCAAATAAAATGATTGAATCATTCAAGTGGTTATTCAAAGCTTTTATCCGTATAATGGATAACAAGCATCCAATAACAATATTAACTGACCAGGATCAAATAATGTCTAAAGTCATTGAAGAGTGTCTTCTGCACACCAGATATAAATTATGTCAATGACACATTTACAAGAAGTTATCTTCAAAAGTCCATTGTGGCGTGAGTAGCAAGAGAGTCAATGATCTTTTTATAAATGCACGAGCAGATGTGACTCTGAGGAGGAGTTTGAAGAAACTTGGGGTGAAATGATCGAGAAAGGAAAACTACACGAGAATGTTTGGTTGGATGAATTGTAAAATATTTATTTCTGCCGCTTCGTCTGGTTTTATTGGAATCTCTGGTGACATATTCCAATAAAACCAATGCTCTTGGAACACTTGACAAGAATAAAACCTGAAGACGACCCAAAAATAACCAAAGTACAACCAGCGCAGTTGCCATAAGACGATTTATTTTTGCCGCTCCGTCTGGTTTCATTAGAATTTCTGACGGCATATTCCAATAAAACTAGCGCTTGTGGAACAATTGATAAAAATATAACCTGAAGACGACCTAAAAATTACCAAATTACAACCATTGCGGTTGCCATAAGACAAATTTATTTCTGTCGCTCCGTCTGGTTTCATTGAAATCTCTGGCGGCATATTCCAATAAAACCATCACTCTTGGAACACTTGGCAAGAAAAAAACCTGAATATGACCCAAAAAATACCAAAGTACAACCAACATGGTTGCCAAAAGACGAATTTATTTTTGCCACTCCGCCTGGTTTCATTGGAATCTCTGGTGGCATATTCCAATAAAACTAGTGCTTGTGGAACACTTGATAAGAATAAAACCTGAAGACGACCTAAAAATTACCAAAGTACAACCAGTGCGGTTGCCATAAGATGAATTTATTTCTGCAGCTCCGTCTGGTTTCATTGGAATCTCTGACGATATATTCCAATAAAACCAATGCTTTTGGAACACTTGACAAGAATAAAACCTGAAAACAATTCAAAAAATAAAACCTGAAGACGACTCAAAAAATACCAAAGTATAACCAATGCGGTTGCCATAAGACGGATTTATTTCTGCAGCTCCGTCTGGTTTCATTGGAATCTCTG
>NEWO01002832.1:2368-26107 GCA_003013225.1 Phalaenopsis aphrodite
AATAAGAGCAATTTTAATTCTCTACCTTGATACAGTGCATAGAAAATCATTGGCTAATCTGTGTTTAGTCCCTAAATTTGTGGCTAGGTTAGGAGGATACCGACTCCCTGTCCAGAGCTCCCACTTCGCTTCACCTGAAGGCTGCCTCTCGCTTTAGTTCTTAAACACTAAGACTGAATTGAAGATTTTAGTCTATCACTCTAAAGGTTCTCCAATTCTACACCCAACGAAGAATATTTCCCTATTATTTGCACTTAATTTCATGAACGATGTTCTCTTTTATGAAATCAAATGTGATCCTTACTCTGTTGTAGAACTCATGCTTCATTTCCCGGATCATATGTTTCACAACACATTTTAATTGGCCAGATCAAAAAGTAAATTAAGTTCGGAGTTAAAAAATCATCATAATTTATTTTACAATTTAATATTGGCACATTCATATTATCTTTTTCATTTCATCATATCTTAAAGTAAGGAGAAAGATATAGTGAACTACTCATAATTCATAAAAAAAAAATAACAAAACACAAATTTCATATATAAAAGAAAGTTCATACAACACTAATAAACAAAAAATACTTATCTGAAAATTCTTTATCAAAGCAAATCCTTTGTAGCATTTCCTTAGAAATGCAGGAAGAAGATATATCTCACTTTTCACCTTCTCCAACACTCTTACAGAAAGTTTCACACTAAATCTCACCACAAAAACTCTAAACTATGAAACTAAAATCACTAATTAACTCCAATATGAAAATAGAATGGAACGATGTGGTGCGAAAAATGAAAGTAGAGGAGTGAAAAACGTAGAGGAGCGAATTTTCTGATGAAATTAGGCCCCAAATAGAGCCAAGGTCGGTTCTCGAAGAGGTGTCTCCAAAAACTCTTCAAAAAGTCGTCCAAATACATCGAACCTTTTAGAAACGGGGTCTGCACCGCCTTTGGCGCCGTCGATGCTGAGTAAAAAGCCTCCGCGTTAATTTGTTTTGCGTCGTCGGCGCTGCCCTCGGTGCTGAGCAATTCTTCAAAAATGTCATTTTGAATCCAAATTTCATCATTTTTACTTTTTTTGTTTTAAGCCCTAAAAATCAACATGCAAGAAAATATCAAAATACATTTCATTAAAGTGCAATATCATCAAAAATAGGTATAAAATATGGGTCTAAAAATGCATATATTTTTGTGTATAAAAATCTCTCAAACTTACATGTTACTTGTCCTCAAGTAACTTCTTTACTACATAAAAAATATGACTTATGATAAAGATCTTAACTTTTAGACTTTCATATTTTAGTTTTCCAAATATAACAGTATAACTTAAGAAAAATTCAAAACAACTCCAGTTAATACTAAAGGTGCAAAGATATTCAATAATTAAGTCTAAGGTTTCTGATCTTCTATTCCTTTCAAGAAAAATTGCAATTTGTTATATTAAAGTCACCTAGCAAATTCATATGAAAAAGAAATTCATAAAACTTTATTAATAATTAAGTTAACATTTAAATAAAAAGTTTAGAAAATGTGTTCAAGTTTTTTTCCTTAAGTTGATTCAAGTGAAACCAATTTTTAATTAGGCATATTCTCAAGCTTCTCCCCATATATATTTTTTTATTTTTCTTTTTCTTTTCTTTTCAAGATTATTTTTAATACCCTTTTCCTTTTCTTTCTCTTTTTTCTTCTCTTTTTTTTTATATATCAGGATTACTATATCTGGATAGCCTTTAATGATTTTGAACTTCACTCTCTTCTTCTTAAACTTAAAAACTTTTTACATTTCTTCACTTAACAAATTTATATTAACTTAAAGATTTCATAAAGTTTAACTTTTTTCCTTTTATATGAATCTTTTAAGATTTTTAATACTTTAAAAAAACAAATTTCCTTTACTAAAAATAGAAAAACATAGTCTTATTCTCTTTTACCAAATATCTTAGCCCCTAAAATTAACCTTTATTATTGAAAATTTTTACTTAAATTTACTATATATTTAGAAACATAAATATAGTTATCCAAAGTTAACCTCTAATACCAAAGGTCATATTAAATTTAAAATTTTGAAAATATAATTGAGGACAAATAAAATTAAGTTTTTTCTCTCTTTCTAAAAATCATTTTTCTTCTTCTCCCCCTTAAAATTGAATTTTTAAAAGATTTTTACATGAAGAGCTTTAAAAATGAAGGGTAAAAGAAAGCATTAAATACTTAAAAAAAATTGTACCTGTTGGAGATTCTGATTTTTTAACATAAATTTTAAAAATACTGTAGGTACTAAAATGAAAACTACAAGGATAAAAACATTAAATTGCACATAATACATATAAAATTTGCTGAGAAAGAGCTAATCACAAAACAGAACAAAGCGCTAAAAATAACAACAGAACTAAACTAAATTCTAAAAATGAAAAAAGTTTTCCACATTACAGTTTCACAAAGCATAACAACAAAGTCTAAACAACATCACAACACAAACAATACAATCACACAGTACAAACACAAACAAACAAACAAAATAGATCATCAGTCATCATCTTCCTCATCATCGACATCTAACTTCTGTTGTTGATATGGAGTATAAGTAGGGTGAATAGGGAGCTGAATTGTATGGTCACCCCTCAGGTATCTCACTAAAGCATCATCATAAGCAGCATCATACTCAAATTTCTGGCGAATCAGATCATCAGTGTGAGCATTTCTAGCCTCTATATTCTGCATCCTATGATTCATCCTCAAAATATCTCCATGTTGTATCATCTGATCCAACAACTCCCTATTGTCGGGGTCACTTGAAGTAGGCTCACTAGGGGTTCTAGAAGTACAAGGAATATCCCTGGCCTATCTTCCAGATCTTTAATCAACATGGAACTCATAAGTCTTGATGTTGGTAGGCCCAATGGGTCTCTGAGGCTCAATCCTCTCCTTATTAGGTCTGAAATCAACTTCTACATGCTCACAAAATGTGTAAATAAGAGCAGGGTGTGTCAATCTACCAGTGGTCTCTCCCAGAGCAATAGATCAAATGTTCATATAAATGATAGAGTTTACATTTATATCCATCACTTGTTGAATACAGTAGTTCAGGATAGCTCTATCCTTGGTCACTTCACTATGATGATTCGTTAGAATCATCCATCTAGAAATAAAATAGTGTCAGGCTTTAGATACTACATTTAACATAGAAAGGGAAAAGTTAACTTTAACTCCATTTTTTATTTTCCAAGCTCCTTTCTCACTAGCCAGAAAAGAAATAATTCCATCTAAAGTCAGATCTGTAACAGAAAAAGAATGATACTGACATCTATACACATCTTCTACAGAATAAAACTCATTTATTTTCTTTGGAGAAAATTCTACCCTTTTTTTCACGAATTAATACATAATCATCAGAAGCTTCAGGAAGGTTGGCATAAAATTTCATTACAATCACAGCTATCGTATCGGCAGTAAAATAACAAAAATTTTTCCATTGTCGAGCAATAATCAAACGTTAAACTTCTCTCGGATTTTTAAAACCTCGGTCCTGAATTACTTTCTTATTTTCACAAATGCTATGAAATCGAGCACTGGCTCTAAAGCTAACGAATCTCTGCTCGTCATATTCTACTTTCCTTTTGTTCGATCTAGGTGTCATAGGAAATCTAGAAAATTTTGAAAAATCCGAATAAATTCTAAAATTTCAAAAATCAAAATGTAAAACATTTTAAACTTCAAATCACTAAATAAGAGTTTATCACCAAAGGATTTTCTCAAAAACTTTTAAAAAAATTTTCATATTTTCGGATCCATGTAATGTGAGATTAATCCTTGGTGAAAATAAAAATTTTTTTGTTTAAAGTGTAACTCTTACCTAAAGAAGATGAAATCCGAAGACTTTTAGCCTCTAAATCGCCTCAAATCCGCCCAAAATCAAGTCGTAGCCACCCAAACCGAAGGTTGAAGATGACTTAAGCGTAAAAATGGTGGCCACAGTAAAAATTGTGAATTTTTAGGGGTTAAAATTTGTTGTCAGGTCGAGGGCGCCGTCGGCGCTGAAAGCACGAAAATTTCATATTTTGATTTTTTTAAAATTTTCAATTTCCTATCAACTTACATCCAAAATTTTTAGTATTTTAAACACAAATTTTATCTAACAATAATTCACAAAACAAAACATTTCACAAACAACAACAAATTAACTTTTATATATGCAAGTACACTTTTTACAAACATAATTTTTAATTACACAATCACACATTAAACAAACTAATTATAAATCAGTGTCAAAATCAAGCCACAACACTAAACGCTGTCACAAAACAATACACACAATCAAAGTTCAGAATTCTAAAGCAAAAAGCAAACCAAACCAAATTAAATCCACGCAATTAAACTAAATATATATAATGTTTTAAAATAGATAGAGAATTTAAAGTCTTCAATCATTACGCCTTTTCTTTAGTATTTTCTTGTCTTCTGATATCTTCCATAGATTGATAATGAACATATAAGTTGTAGAAGGATCGGTACGGGAATTTATCTGTCGAATTTTCTTTGATCCACTCTTTTTCTTTAAACATCTGAACTAATCCTGCTTCAAAAGTTCCAGTGTGATCAAAATTTTCGTTCATTCTCCAATCTAGGTGATCAAAAAGGTATTTAAGATCTCCTACTGCATTCATAATACTCTGAAGTTCCCTTTCAATTTTCTTCAATTTCTTTTCCAAAGCAAGCGAACTTCCAACTGTTGGTGGTATTAATGGAGTTGAAGCATGTGAAGATTGATCTACGATGGCTTCTAATACTTCATTTCCATTTCCACAATAATTGTCATCTATAGGATTCATGGGCTCCCAAGGTAATAAAGTCTTTTCCCAACTTTCATATGGAACTTGGGCTTGACTGCAAATTAAAAAGATAATAGATGGATGCCCAAGTCCATAAATTGGTCAATTAGTAAGGATAACCATAATATATTTAAATATAATAGACCCTATATCAATGGGCTTTTTCATTTGAATGCAGTAATTTAAAATAGCACATTCTTTGGTAACTCTACTAATTTTCATAGTAGGGAATAATTTTGCAGCAATAAAGAAATGTCATTACTTCGAAATTGGATTAAGTAATGAAGTGGAGAAACTAACATATCCTTCATCCCGTAGTTCTCACATATCACTCATCCGTCAGAATATTATACACGTCTTGCATCAAATCTCGTGTAGGAATGAAAGCTGTATAATGACAGATTGGAATGTTGTCTATCATATACAATTTCTTAATCCTTGCAGGAGTAAATGATACAGCCATACCTCGTCCGAAGACAACACCTTGAGTAATTCCATGCAAGTTTGCATAAAACTCTTTCACCACAGGTACGATAACCGCAGACGTAGTGTAACACAAAACTTCCCAACGTCTTTCCAGAATGATTTTATCAATCGGACCAGTAGGATTGATCACTCCATGATTAACAAATTCTCTTTCCTTGATCAATCTCCTCTTCGTAATAACTTTATTGTAAAATTGCTGCGCGTCGAAACTAATAAACTTTCTTTTGTTGCAAACTCCATACCTCAAAGTATTTCTGGAATTGGAAGTCATGGAATCCGAAAATAGGAAGCTACTAGGCGTCCAAGGATATTTCTAAGCCTTTTTAAACTCGTTCTGTTGGTTACCATGAAGTGAAATCACGTCAAAACCCGTCAAAAGTCGTCTAAAACCGTCCAACCGCACTTAGCGTCGTCGGCGCTCCCGATTGGCGCTACTGGTGTTGATGTCCGTTATCTAGGGCGTCTTCGGCGCCAGTGGCCAAAATTGCGATTTTCATTTTTTTTATTCAATTCGATTCCAAATTTTCCTCCAATACAAATATTTGACTTAATTTATAATAAATGCAATTGTTTAGGATTATTATCTACTAATATATAAGACACTTAACAAATTAAATAGTAATACATAGCAATATAAGTATGGGTTGCCTCCCACAAAGCGCTTGGTTTAACGTCGTCAGCCCGACATACCAATTGTTTAGTTGGGTTGACTTAACATTAAAACTTCTTTAAATTGAGGTATGTGTCCTTCATAATGTTTCAAATGAGATCCATTAACTTTAAATATATTTCAAGTATTAGGATCTTTAATAACAACAATTCCATAATGATAGACTTTAATCACTTTAAATGGTCCTAACCATCTGGATTTTAGTTTTCCTAGAAACAATTTCAATCTTGTATTATAAAGTAGAACTTCTTGTCCAGGTTCAAATTTCTTAACAATCTTCTGATCATCCCATATTTTCATTTTCTCTTTATAGATTTTTGTATTATCATATGCTTCATTTCTAATCTCCTCAAGTTTATTGAGTTGCAAAAACTTTTTCTCATCAGCATCCTTTAAATTAAAATTAAATTCTTTAATAGCCGAAAAAGCTTTATATTTCAATCCTACTGGTAAATGACATATTTTTTCAAAAATCAATCTATATGGGGACATTCTTATATGAGTTTTAGAAGCAGTTCTGTATGTCCATAATGCAGTATCTAGTCTGGCAGACCAATCCAATTTATAAGGATTTCCAAATTTTTCTAAAATGTGTTTAATTTCACGATTCGATATTTATGCTAGACCACTAGTTTGAGGATGATAAGCAATAGAAAATCTATGCATTATATCATATTTCTTGATCAATTTTTCGATTCTCTTATTCCTGAAATGAGATCCTCCATCAGTAATGATTACTCTCAGCATTCCATATATTGTAAAAATATTTTTAATTAAAAATTTAGAAACACTCCAAGCGTCACATCTAGACACAACAATAGTTTTAATCCACTTAGACCTATAATCAACAACAAGTAATATATATAAATTTCCAAATAAATGCATAAATGGTCTAATAAAGTCTAATCCCTACACATCAAAAATTTCAACTTCAATGTGTAATTTAGACGCATTTCGTCTCTTCTGGAAATATTTCCTGCTCTTTGATATATATCGCATGTTTTAATATATTCATTAATATCTCTAAAAATAGTAGACCAATAAAATCCAACTTGCAAAATTTTATATGCAGTTCTATTTATTCCAAAATATCCTCCGAATTCAGAATCATGACATCTTTCAATTATCTGTTGAGTTTCTTCATAAGACACACATCTTCTAATAATTAAATATTTACATTATTTATATAAATATGGGTCATCCCAAAAATTGTCTTTCGAATCATAGATAATTTTTTTTAATTGTGGATTCTTGATATCAGGTGGTAGAATGTCAATTACAATATAGTTTACTATATCAGCATACTACGGTACATCCATTTCATCAATACTATATAAATGTTCATCAAAAAAAATTTCTAAAATTTCATTTGCAAAATTAGTTAATATTTCTATTTTTATTCTAGACAAATGATCAGTTATTTGATTATCATTTCTCTTTTTATCTATCACGGTAAAATCAAACTCTTGCAATAGAAGTATCCGTCTAATTAATCTTAGTTTAGCATCATTCTTTTGCATCAAGTATTTAATAGCAGAATGATCTGTATGCATTATACATTTAGTTCTAATTAAATAAGATCTAAATTTATCAAAGGCATAAACAATAGCTAATAACTCTCTTTCAGTAGTAGTATAATTAATTTGAGCATTATTTAGAGTTTTGCTAGCATAATATAAATTACTTTAAAAACTTTGTTGTGTCTTTGTCCTAATACAGCCTCAATAGCATAATCACTAGCATCGCACATTATTTCAAATGGTTTCTCCCAATCAGGTGGTACTATTATAGGTGCAGTGATTAATTTTTTCTTTAATAATTCAAATATTGTTATACATTCCTCATTAAAATCAAATTTCGTATCTTTTTCTAAATGTTAGCATAGAGGTTTAGTTATTTTTGAAAATTTTTTTATGTAGCACTTGTAAAAACTAGCATGTCCTAGAAAACTTCTCGCACTTTTAACATTATTAGAAGGTGGTAATTTTTTTATAACTTGAATTTTTACAGGATCAACTTCCATACCTTTTTAAGAAATTTTATGCCCAAGAACAATACCTCCCGCAATCATAAATTGACATTTTTCCCAATTTAAGACTAGATTGATTTTTTCACATATCTCCAAAACTTTTTCTAAATTATTAAGGTATAACTCAAACAAAGTCCCAAATACAGAAAAATCATCCATAAATAATTTCATTTCATGCTATATAAAATTGTTAAAAATTGACATCATGTATTTTTGAAATGTTGCAGGTGCATTGCATAGTCCAAAAGACATTCTACGAAAAACAAATATTTCATATGGGTTTGTAAACGTTGTTTTCTCTTGATCCTCTAGAGCAATTGGAATTTGGTGATAACCGGTATATCCATTTAAAAAGTAATAATATTTGTTCTCAGTCAATCTATCCAACATTTGATCTAGAAAAGGTAAAGAAAAGTGATTTTTTCTTGTAGTCATATTTAGTTTTCTATAGTCAATACAAACTCGTCAACCAGTTACTTGTCTTAATGGTATTAATTCATTTTTCTTGTTTTCTTCAATAGTCACTCCTTTCTTCGAAACACAGTGAATTAGGCTTACCCAAGCACTATCTGAAATAGGATATATAATTCCAGCATTTAACGCCTTTTAAATATCTTTTTTAACAACTTCTTTTATTATTTGGTTTAATCTTCTCTGAGGATCCACTTTAGGTTCATATTGTTCATCTAATAAAATTTTGTGCATACAAATTGAATGACTAATTCCTTTAATATCTGCTAAAGTCCATCCAAAAACCTTCTTATACTTTTTCAACATCTCTATCAACTTTTGTTCCTGAATTTTAGTGAACTCAAGAGATATAATAACAGGCAATGTAGATGACTCTCCAAAAAATACATATTTTAAATGGACAGGTAATATCTTCAATTCAAGTTCAGGTGATTTGATACTTGATGAAATAAGATTTTTACTATCATTTTCCAAAAAGTCTAATGCATCAAATTTGTCATGAATATAATCTAAATCTTCTTCTTTTACTTCATTTTCAGTATAAAAAATTTCTCCTTGCTTTAATTTATCTTCGAATTCATTCTTAAACTGTTAATTATTTAGATAACCAGCTACTTCCATCCCGAAACATTCATTATATTTTTCTATTGCAGGATATTTCATAGCTTTTGTTATATTAAATTTCACTTCTTGATCATTAACTCTCATCATTAATTCTTTTTTTTGCACATCTATTACATCTATCCCTATTGCGAGAAATGGTCTCCCTAAAATAATGGGAATCTCTTTATCTTCATATCTAATACTATAAAGTCTACAGGAAAAATAAATTTATCCACTTTTACTAGCACATTTTCTATAACGCCTTTTGGAAAAGTTATTGATCGATCAGCTAACCGAAGAGTTACAGCAGTAGGGGAAATTTCTCCCAAATCTACATGTTTAAAAATTAATAAAGCATAAGATTGATACTCGCTCCTAAATCACATAAAGTTTTTCCATAAAACTTTTCTCCAATTGCACAAGGTATAGTAAAACTACCAGGATCTTTTAATTTTTCAGGAAGTTTTTTCTGAATAATAGCACTACACTCTTCACTAAGTGAAACAGTCTCATGATCTGTAAACTTCCTTTTTTTGTTTAATACAACCTTCATACATTTTAACATAACTTGACATTTGTTCCAAAGCTTCAACAAAAGAAATATTTATTGTTAATTTCTTAAGGATTTCCAAAAATTTTGTAAATTGTTTATCTTTATTCATCTGTTTCCGTCTTTGAGGAAACAGAGGTAATGATTTTTCTATAGGGCTCTGTGTTTGTTCATTCTCCTATTGATCATTTTCCATTTATTCATTTTTTTTATCAACTTCAGTTTCTCTTTAGATTTTTCTTTCAACTTCTTTTCCACTTCATAGTTGAATAGGTTTAATTTGTTCTTTATTTTGATCTTTTTGATTAACTTCCACAGTACTTGGAAGAATTCCAGAATGTCTATTACTAAGTGCAGTAGCAATATGTCCTAATTGATTTTCAATATTTCTAATAGCAGCCCCTTCATTCTATATTTGATTTCTCATATTCAACATTATTTCTTCCATCATCAACTTCTTTTCCTTAACTTGTGGGTTAGGGGGTTGGAGTTAAATACCGGAGGATAATAAGGTCGAAAATTAAGATTTCATTGATTGTTCAGATTTTTGGATGGATTCACTGAATTATTATAATTATTCCAATAAATTTTTCCAACCAGGGTTAAAATAGTTAGAATAGGGATTGTTATTTCGATTATTTATAGCGTTTAAAGTTTCATAAGATGATTGAGTATCAATAATCTGTCATAGTGAATTCTCCTCTAATATTGGGGGTACTTAAGAATAATTCATTGTCATTTGATCAATCTTTTTAGAAATAGCAACAATTTAAGATGCCAAAATAGACATTACATCAGAATAATGAATACTAGCTACTCTCTTAGGATTTACCATTTCAGATGGTCATTGAAAATTATTAGTAATCATTTCTTCAATTAAAGAATATGCTTCATCAAAAGACTTTGACATTAATGAACCACCCGCAGCAGCATCTATAATAGATCTCAATGATCCTACTAATCCATTGTAAAATGTTTGAATTATTAATAAATCTGGTAAAGCATGATGTGGACATTTTCTAAGAAGATCTTTAAATCTTTCCCAAGTTTCATATATCGATTCATTTTCAAACTGACAAAAAGATGTAATATAATTTCTAAGCTTAACGGTCTTCGAGAGTGAAAAATATTTAGCTAAGAATTTTTGTGATAGTTCTCCCCAAGTTCTAATAGATTCAGATGCTAACGAATTTAATCAAGCGTTGGTTTTATCCCTTAATGAAAAAGAAAAAAGTCTAAGCCTAACAGCATCATTAGACACTCCGTCATATTTAAATGTAGCACAAATTTCAAGAAAACTAGGAAGATGTAAGTTAGAATCTTCAGTAGGTGGCCCTCCAAACTGATTATTTTGTACCATTTGGATAATAGCAGGTTTAAGCTCGAATGAATTAGCAGCAACATCAAGATTTTGAATAGTCAAGTGAAGTTCATATGTTGTCGGATTCGCATAATCTTTTAGAGGTCATTGTCGATTTTCATTTATTGGATTATATAAGTTATTTGTCATTTCTTGTAAATTTTTAATTTCTCTTTGTTGTTTTCGAATTTTTCTAATAGAACATTCTAATTCTGAATCGTAATGTATTAAACCTTCGGATCCAATATTTCGCATAAACAAATAAAGCAAGCAAAGTAAAACACTCTAAAAAATATATCTTTTTGGATTTTTTATTTTTAAATTTATATATATATATATATTATAATAATAAATTTTTTATGGTATATATATTATCTCTAAATTTCCTAATTTATCAAAACTATTTAATTCAACTGTTACCTTCCCCACGCAACGATGTCAAAAACTTGATCTTACTTCTTTTTTGCAATTAATTGTGTAAAATTTAATTAAATATAATCAATTAATATTCAGATTCCACGCAAGTACACGTATCGTTATCAAGTAATAATGGACTTTCTATTTAAGCCCCAAGTATCGATCCTACGGGAAAGTTTTAAATTGGAAATGACAAATTTGCTAGGAAATTCACATAAAGTCAATTGAAATCACTGTCACTAATTTCAATAGTTGAGATGTAATCAAAATTAAATTTTGAAACTATTATCAAATCAAATATGAAAAATTTAAAACAGTAAATACTAATCTATTAACTATGTTTATGTAACGGAGATTCTTATGTGAAAAAACATCATTCCCACTACAATGAGGCTATGGTAAAATAAGATGAGATAAATGTTCATAATATGTATTGTGTCAAATAAGAGCAATTTTAATTTTCTACACTGATACAGTGCATAGAAAATCATTGGCTAATTTCAGTGTTTAGTCCCTAAATTCGTGGCTAGGCTAGAAGAATACCGGCTCCCACTCCAGAGCTCCCATTTCCCTTCACCTGACGGCTAGCTCTCGCTTCAGTTCTTAAACACTAAGACTGAATTGAAAATTTTACTGTCACCCTAAAGGTTCTCCAATTCTACACCTAACAAAGAATATTTCCTATTTATTTGCACTTAATTCCATAAACGAAGTTCTCTTTTATGAAATCAAATGTGATATTTACTCTGTTGTAGAACTCATACTCCATTTCTCGGATCATATGTTTCACAACACATTTTAACAATTCAATTGACCAGATCGAAAAGTAAATTAAGTTCGGAGTTAAAAAATCATCACAATTTATTTTACAATTTAATATTAGCACATTCATATCATCTCTTCATTTCACCATATCTCAGAGTATGGAGAAATATAGAGGGAACTACTTAGACTTTATGAGAAAGAAATAATAAAATACAAATTTCATATATAAAAGAAAGTTCATACAACACTAATAAACAAACAATATTTATCTGAAAACTCTTTCTCCAAGTAAATCTTTTGTAGTCTTTCCTTAGAAATGCAGGAAGAAAATATTGCTCACTTTTCTCCTTCTCCAACACTCTTACAGAAAGTTTCACACTAAATCTCATCACAAAAACTCTAAACTATGAAAACAAAATCACTAATTGACTCCAATATGAAAGTGGAATGGAATGATATGGTACAAAAAATGAAAGTAGAGAAGCGAATTTTCTGATGAAATTCGGCCCCACATAGGGCCCAAGGTCAGTTCTCCAAGAGGTGCCTCCAAAACTCTTCAAAAGTCGTCCAAATACATCGAACCTTCTAGAAACGGGGTCTGCACCGCCTTTGGCGCCGTCGGCGCTGAGTAAAAAATCTCCGCGTTAATTTGTTCTGCGCTGTCGGCGCTGCTGGCGCTGAGCATTTCTTCAAAAACGTCATTTTGACTCCAAATTTCATATTTTTTTTGTTTTCTTTTTGTTTTAAGCCCTAAAAATAAACAACCTGCAAGAAAATATCAAAATATCTTCCATTAAAGTACAATATCATCAAAAATACGTATAAAATATGAGTCTAAAAATGCATATATTTTTTATGTATTAACAGACAAAAGTAAAACAAAAACAAAACATCTATTTTTTTTTAACAATCACAATTATTTGAAAACCTTAGCAGACTCTTTCGGGAGAGTATAGGATGTGATACTTGAACTAAAACGTATGAATCCACCATCACATGGTCTCAAGAAAAAGATAAGTTTAAAAATTAATGCCTCAAACAAAATTTTTACAGACAACTAAAGGGAATTAATATACAACATTCAACTTACAAATTTATAATTGAAAAAAATCTATTAAAAATGGATGTAAAAGAAAAATGATTCCTTAGAACAATAAAATATTTTTTTTGTTATACATTTAAGGCATAGAGCTAAAGTCTGCCTAACTAATGATGTTATCAAAACTGGAGAGTTTGGACCACTATCCAGTTCAATGGTTTAGAGAACATCCTCTCCAACCAAAAATTATTCACCAAGCTTCATGTATCCACGCCTGTCAACAAAATAAGATGAAAAATAAACACCTCTGAATGTTTCTCAATCAATAATGATACTGGTAGAATCCAAAAGCATTATTAGAGAAAGGTTGACCATACTATTGCATATCTAATAAATCATTAAATGTATAACATCAAGAATCCTATAAATATCCTAAAATCAATATTGCTCCTAAAATCATACTATCTTGATTTGGATAATTCATTCCTCTGTGTACTTTTATCATGTTGGCTGCATTATAACCAAAATGGTTATATACACAAAGGCAGACCAAGGTTGATTTAAGAGAAATTTAGGAAAAATAAATGAGAGGGAGAGACAGGGAGTTCTGGTAATGAAAGAAAAGGAAAAAAAATTAAAGAGAGGCAAATGAGAAAAGGTAAGCAATTTTTTTTTTCATTGGTGCAAGCATGATGACGCCAGAGACAAGCTTGGTGGTGTCATAGGCAAGTATAATGTTGCTATAACCAAGTGCAATGTCTTCGTATAAAAGTGTGGTGGTGTATAGATAAGTGGGGTGATGCCGATGGAAAGTGCAATGCCCGATGGTGCTATAAAATATCCTTCAGCATAAATATGGATACAAAATGAAGATTGTATGTCAAATCTTCTAAGTATTTTATATTGTGGTTTGGTTACTTATTATCCTTCTTCTAATATTTATAAGATTGTACAGAAGATAAAATAACGATTGATTCTCAACTATGGTTGGAATTTTCCTTTGAATGCCTGTAGTTGTAGCTGGGTCATTTTCACCAAAACAAATAATTTTGTAGAGGTTTATACAGTATTATTTCTGTTTGTAACTATTTTGTTGCCAACCGACTGAAGGTCATCAACAAAGTTTATCAACCAAAGGACTTAACTAGATTAGCACAGTCAAAGAAAAGTACAAAATTGGATGGGAAAATCTCATGAAGTACCTGAAACAAGTGATCTGCTGCAAAAATGCCAATGTTGAGAAGTAAAATCCAAAATATTCCATTTGCATGTCTATACGGCACTCTTCTTTCTTCAGGTCTCCTAAGCTCAAGATCCGAAAAAACATCTAATCGAAATTTAAAAAAAAAAATTGTTTCAAAGAACTTGTATGATCAACAATAAAAAAAAACAGTAAGAGTCACCCCTTTCCAATAAAATAGAACTATTATGCTCGTTTGCAAAATGCAGCAACATTAACTAACGTGAAAAAGAAAAAAATTGAGATAACTATAATCACACAATGCATGAAATAAAGATACAAGGTAAACTGCAAACATGGGCAATAACCAGTTGATGTAACTGGTTAGTTTTGCATTGTTATCATAAAGATGCAACATTATTTTTTTCTTAATCATAAAAAAACAACGCATGCTGGTATAATTGACAAATGAAAGAAGGAAAACCATAGTACAAGGTCAAAAGAATGTGTTAAAAGATGAATATTCATAGAGAACCAGGAAACGGCTCAAAGAAAACAATAAGTTAATCAAATGCACAAGGAACGACATCGAAAAAAATTTATAATACAACAATATGTGAAAATAGAATAAGAACTTAACATGATAATTTTTGAAACTTGCAATCGGCTCATAAGCACTTCAAATATGCATAAAGGTGAAAAATTAACATCTTTGATCAAACATTTTTCAAGCTGATTTAGAGCCAAGGATAACTTGCAATTGGCTCATAAGTATTTTTCAATCACACAATAAGCCTGAAGCATTCCTCCACTTCAACCAATAAACTTGAATTTTACTAATAACATCCCCATCTATATCACCATCACTTTGAACAAAAAAGCCGTCATATCAAAAAAGTTCATACCTTTTAATAATTTGATCACCCATAGTTACAACTCTGTCACTAGAGCTACTACTACTAAAATTACATTCCATATATTCAATTTTAGTTCTACTCAAACTAAGGACTTCAGACTCTAAAGTAGACTTCTATAATTCAAGCTTTTCCTAAGCTCTTTCTCTAATTTGATCCAGAAGAATGATGTCATCAGCGAAAAGCATAAACCAAGGTACATCCTCCTGTATCTGTCCAGTAAGAGCATCCATAACTAAAGTACAAAGATATAGCTTAAAGCGGATCCCTGATGTAATCCAACTGAAATAGGAAAATAATTGGTCAGTCTTCCTATTGTTCAAACACAAGTAACAGTTATAGTATACATACCTTTAAAGACTTTAATATATGTCATATCAGCACCTTTCTTCTCTAGAACTCTTCAAAGTATATTTCTTGGGACCTTATCGTAAGGTTTTTCTAAATCAATAAAGATCACATGTAAATCTTTCTTATTATCTCTGTACTTCTCCATTAAACTTCTCAATAAATGTATAGCTTTCATGGTAAACCTGCCTGGCATAAATCCAAAATGATTATGAGAAATTTTTATAATACGTCTTAATCTATGTTCAATTAATAAATGTATAGCTTTCATGGTAAACCTGTCCAGCATAAATCCAAAATGACTATGAGAAAATTTTATAATACGCCTTAATCTATGTTCAATAACCCTCTCTCAACTTAATTCCTCTATAATTTGCACACTCTTGTGCATCCCCTTTAATCTTAAAAATGAGGTCCAAAATACTCTTCCTCCGCTTAGGCATCTTTTTAGTTTTTAAAAAAATACTAATGAGTTTAGTAAGCCAAGAAATTCCCAAATCTTCTAATTATTTTCATACTTCAATTGTGATATCATCAGGTCCTAAAAACTTTTCAACCTTAGTTTTTTTTAAAGCCTCAACTTCTTTTTTACTAATGTGATGGTAAAAATGAAACATTTTATTATTATTAACAATATTAGGATCACTAAGATTGATCGTATTTTCAGAAACTTCATTGAAAAATTCATCAAAATAACTCACCTAATTATGTTGATAATTTTTTTTAAAGAAAAAGTACTTTTTGGTTTTCATTTTTGATGCACTTTGCTTGAGTTAAATCTATATTTTTTCTTCTCTTTGTTTGGCTAGTTTCTACATACAATCTTTACCCTTTTAGTATCTAATATATTATAAGATCACTAATAGCATAACTTTTAACATCACAGATTGTTCACTTAAACTACCTACAGGTAATTTTATATTTTTTTCCAGTTTGTTAAGCTTTTACATTTAAATCAAATTTTATAACATAAATTCTTATATTTTATATTTTCCTACGCATTATTATGCCAACAAAAACTATTTTTATTTATAGAAACATTTTATTTTGATTCTCCGAGTACATTTTGTCACTTATTTAATAGTATTTGTTACTTTATCTCACATATAGTTTTACATCTTCATGGACATCTCAAATCATGAAATCTTGAAGTTTATTCATAAAAAAAATTTTATGTATCTTTAAGTGCTCTATCTAATTCCATGACAATGATTCTTAAAATCAAAACTAAGAATGGATGTTGAGCACTTAACTTCTCACTTGGAATGACCTTACAATATATACATTCTCGACGATCTCTTCTTCTCAAACAAAAATAATTAATTTGTGTTTTATTAAATTCATTCTTAAAAGTAATAATAGGCTCATCTCTTTTTTTGAATAAAGTATTAGCAATAATAAAATCATACGTTAAAGTAAAATCTAATACGGCTCTACCTTCTTCATTAATCACTCCAAAATCATAGCTGTCATGAATAATTCTAAAATCTTCTACCACTACACCGATATGTCTATTTAAATCTCCTCCAACAAATTTTTTTTCTTCAAAATGTATCATTTTACTAATTCTTCTAAGGGTCTGTTTGGGGGGGATTATTGGTTGATTGTGCGTTTTGAAAACACAGTCATTCAGTTTGGTTCGAGTGTTTGGGGCCCCCCGCGTAAAACGCACAATCTCCTTTCTACAGTACCGTCGCCCGCACCTAATGTACCGCGATCGAGCGTTTCAAAGAGTTTTTACATTACTTACCCCACTGCCTCCTCCGCTTTCCATAGTTAGTGCCCTAATGTTCCTCGCTCGCTTTTGTCATTTCGTGCCCTAACGTTCCTCGCTCTGAAAAGAGGAGATCTATATCTATCGCGCCCTACTGTCACGCTCTGAGGAGATCTAACACTTTCTTCCCTCTTCTCCCATTCGATTCGATCGTTCTGTAAGTTGTTGTCTTTGGTTACCGTAAGAATCAAGAGTTTCGTATGCATGAATTTGGTTATCCATGGTGGGCCGTAGGGTCCGTTTGGGCAGCTATAACTTATCCAGTCTATCCTGATAATCTGGTGATAAACAGCTGATCTGAATAATCTGTCTGTCTGTTTGGTTGGTGTGTTTTGAGAATAGTTGATTCTGAATAAATTACCAAATTGTCCATGTTCTAAATAAGTTGCAGTTGTTTGGTTTGTGCGTTTTATAGACAGTTTATTTGAATTTATTTTTAGAAATTTTTAATAACATTCTTAATGCAATCATGAAGGGGAGAATGAGAAGATTGAAGAAAATGAAAATATTTCACTAAAATACTTCAGATCACATCAGAAATGCACAATTACCTAAACATATGTGAAATACACCGTAACCCACTAGTATGTACTATAATGAGACCCAACAAAGAAAAAAAAAACATGTCAATATTATAAGAAAAAAATAATGATATTGACTTTAACATGTAGCAGCATATCACGACCCATTGTGCCCGGCTCTGACACTCCATAACCCATAACGAACCTGTCTGAGTGAGATATCGTAGAAATGGAACCACTCGAATCAGAAGCAGTGTTCTTAAATTTTGACACCGACAAACTCTGACTAGCGTTGACAAGTTGAGTTGCATAGAAACGGACGTAATTTCGGCCCACCTAAAGAAAGTGCAGTCTTGTCCTTGTGTCCATTGCGGGTACCTGTACAATTACCTCCCGTAGTTATGTGGCTGGCGTGATGTGAGTAGCAAGGTTGGTAGCCCACACCGACACATCACCTGCCCGGATTTCCCTGAATATCTAGAACTCATCGTCCTGCAGTTTAGAAAAAGAACAATAGGTCAATCAAAAAATTCTAGAGATATAGAAAATTTACTTACCGAAATATTGAGGAAACAATTGTCGACAACAAAGTTTTGTTGCCATCCAAGCTGTTCCGTAGTTATATCAATAAAATCACTATAGCACAACCATTTATTCTCATTAAGCTTGTTTAAACTGCTTATAGCATCAAACCACTGCTTCCCCTGGACATCTTCTTCTCCCCATTTCGAACGGAATCATATTCCCCCCCTCTATTTTACTTTTTTCAAGAAATTTTTCAGGAAGAAACAATAATAAAAAAACTTTAACAATAAGGCATCACAAAAAAATCCAAATGCTAGTTACGGGTTCGTTTGGGGGGGGATTATTTGTTGATTGTGCGTTTTGAAAACGCAGTCATTCAGTTTGGTTCGAGTGTTTCGGGTGCCCCCCGTAAAACGCACAATCTCCTTTCTACAGTACCGCGACCCGCACCTAATGTAATGTAATCGAGCGTTTCGAAGAGTTTTTACATTACTTATCCCTCTGCCTCCTCCGCTTTCCGTAGTTAATGCCCTAACGTTCCTCGTTCGCTCTTCCCATTTCATGCCCTAACGTTCCTCGCTCTGAGAAGAGGAGATCTATATCTATCACGCCCTACTGTCGCGCTTTGAGGAGATCTAACACTTTCTTCCCTCTTCTCCCATTCGATCCAATCATTTTGTAAGTTGTTGTCTTTGGTTACCGTAAGAATCAAGAGTTTCGTATGCACAAATTTGGTTATCTATGGTGGGTCGTAACTAGAATTTGGATTTTTTTGTGATGACTTATTGTTGAAGTTTTTCGATTTATTGTTTCTTTCTGAAAGATTTCTTAAAAAAAGTAAAGTAGAGGGAGGGAAGATAATTCCGTTCGGAATGGGGAGAAGCTGCCCGCGGAAGCACTGGTTTGATGTTATAAGCAGTTTAAACAAGCTTAATGAGAATAGATGGTTGTGCTATAGTGATCTTATTGATATATGGATGGCAACAAAACTTTGTTGTCAGCAATTGTTTCCTCGATATTTCGGTAAATTTTCCCTATCTCCAGAATTTTTTGATTGATCTATTGTTCTTTTTCTAAACTGCAGAACGATGAGTTCTGGATATTCAGGGAAGTCAAGGCAGGTGATGTGCCGGTGTGGGCTACCGACCTTGTTACTCACATCACGCCGGCCACATAGCTACGGGAGTCAATTTTACAGGTGCCCGCAGGGGGGGCACAAGAACAAGAGGACTGCACTTTCTTTAGGTGAACCGAAATTACGTCTGTTTCTATGACAGCTCAACTTGAAACCGCTGCTCAGAGTTTGTCGGTGTCAAAATTTAAGAACACCGCTTCTGATTTGAGTGCTTCCATTTCTACGGTATCTCACTCGGACAGGTTCGTTATGGGTTCTAGAGTGTCAGTGCCCTGGCACAATGGGCCATGATATGCTGCTACATGTTAAAATCAATATCATTATTTTTTTTTCTTATAATGACATGTTATTTTTTCTTCTTTGTTGAGTCTCATTATAGTACATACTAGTGGGTTATGGTGTATTTCACATATGTTTAGGTAATTATGCATTTCTGATGTGATCTGAAGTATTTTAGTGAAAAATTTTCATGTTCTTCAATCTTCCCATTCTCCCCTTCATGGTTGCATTAAGAATGTTATTAAAAATTTGTAAAAAAAATTTAAATAAACTATCTATAAAACGCACAAGCCAAACAGCTGCAGCTTATCCAGAACAAGGGCAATTTGGTCATTTATTCAGAATCAGTTGTTCTCAAAACGCACAAACCAAACAGACAGATTATTCAAATTAGTTGTTTATCACCAGATTATCAGAATAAGCTAGATAAGTTGCAGCTGTCCTAAACGGACTCTAAGTCATTTCAAAACTTTTTTTAGAACCTATAGCTAAACCTACTTGAGGAGCATAAGCACTTATAAAATTAAAAATCATAGTATCAACAATATAAGAGAAAATCAAATCAAAGTAAATAGTTATCAAAATTTTATCATCAATAATCAATATTTAAATGATACTTAAAGAAATAAATTTAAATCATGAATAAGTTGTCAAACAGTTTAGAAAGTTTTAACTTGATTTAGCCTCAACCACAAACAATTTTCAGGATTTAACTTCCTCAGGATTTGATAAATCTAGTTTTATAGACATTACTATGATCTACTTTAACTTACAAGAAAAACAGTTAAAATCGGCAGAAAAAATGACAATCTAGAGTGTGCCGCTAAATTTGTCTTTAGTTCCTACAGCCTAGCGATAGTTAATATAACCTACAGGTTTCTTACGGGTTGAACTGTGGGTTTTGAGTGAATCAACTTTTTGAAGGTCATGAAATAATCACTGAAAATCCAAAGCGTTGATTCAGAGTAAATTATAAGACAATGGTCATAAACCGTTGAAAAGTCAAGCTGTAGTTTCTTGGGTTATATTATTTTTACTGTGGTCATATTATTTTAACTGTGGGTCGAACTCGTCGGTTATAAAGACATTAAGCATTAACGGTCAAAAGGTTGTTGGAAAGTAATCGGAAAGGGTTTTTATATTGAACCGGCGTTCAAAATTCCTTATGTCCCTCTTGCGCACGCATCTTAGCTCTGGAGCCGACCGAACCCTCTCGAATCTCATTTTTGGTATTGTTTATGATTTCTCGAGTTCTTACACTCAAATAGTAAGTAACCTCGAAACCTTGGTTTTCTATAATTTTGATGATGTATCTCATTGTTATATGCTTATAACTCATCTCTTAACTCTTTTCATATCTTACACTTAAATTTTAATGACAAATCTGCATACCTAGAACACAAATCTTATGTTTTATATATCCCACATTTAAACTTTCATATTTACAAACATGACACTTTGATTCTTTAAATTCATGTATGAAATTGTGTATTTCAATTTTAAAAATTAGTAATTGTGATATCGACGTTCTTGAAGTGATATGACGTTTTTAGTGTTGTATGTCTAAATATGAAAGTTTAGGTTTGAGTTATGAGAATACATAAAGAATTGACTGCTACACAATTAAATGCTCATTTTTAACGATATATTGACATACCTAGCACACAATTCTAATGTTTTTATGTATCTCACCCCTAAAATTTTGTATTTACATACATGACATTTCAATGCTTTAAACATATGCGTGAAAATGTGTATTTCACTTTTTTAAAGTAGTAATAGTGTCATTTCTAATATGATTAAAGTTAAAAATGTTATTTGTGAAAAAATCAAAGTTTAGGTTTGAGATATGTAAATACATAAGAATTGTGAAATATGAATGTAAATTTCTCTTTATATATACATAAAACTTTGGCGCTTTCAACATATGCATGAAAATGTGTATTTCACTTTTAAAAATTAATAAGTTTGATGTTTTTGATGTGATATTAAAGTTTTAATTGTAATGCGTGTAAATATGAAAATTTAGGTTTGAGATATGTAAATACATAATAATTGTATGATATGCATGTGAACGCCCCTTTTTATGGCAAATTTACATACCTAGCACATAATTATTATGTATTTATGTATCTAACAACTAATTTTTTTTATTTATATATATGAGACTTTAATGCTTTAAATCCATGCATGAAAATGTGTATTTCACTTTTAAGTAGTAATAGTTATATTTTTTAGGTGACTTTTAATTTGACTTATTAGGATGAAAATATTATTTAGAATATTGAGGAAGGGAGTGAATGAGAGAGCATTAATGTTTTGTATTGGCGTTTCCACGCTCTTTATTTTTCTATAAGGTCAACGACATATGTTAAGATCTCGACAACTTTTTTTAGAGTGTGATACTAGCATTTAGTTGTTTTGTCGCTTTAATAACTGACATTTGAAAATGCTTAGGCACACCATCAAATGTAATACCTTCAATTTTTATCCTTCTAATTTCCTAATTTATATTTTTTTCCTTTTGTATTAAGGTTTCTTGCTAAGAGTATTTCCTTGGATATGCATATATCAAGGTCATGGATGTACCATAAACTATATTTAGATAGACAATGAATCACCAAAGAGTTCTTGAATGATTTTGAGATCTCGTGCAAACGGCATCTCAACTTCCAACTTACATATCTAAGAGTAGGTTTCATTATTTATATTTGAAACACAAGAATCGAGCACACTTAGCATCTGAGGAAGCCAAGTATGATTTATATCATTGAAGATTTTAACCTGGTTATGGATTTTTAACTTCACATGCTCGAGGGTAGGCTATGTAATATTTAGTTCTGCTCCTTCGAGGAGATATGATTCTAAACATGAGTTTAACTCAAGTAGATTTGTAGAAAATGTCTTCAATAGAACAAGACCTTATTATCTAATTTGTAGGAATGATCTTCGATGCAACAAGGACTTATTATCAAGTCAAGTGAAGGAAGAGCCACTAAATCAAGAAGCTCGAGTGTTTTATGAATTACTAAATGTGGCATACAGGCCACTGTGGAAAGATTGTAAATCTCATTCTGAGTGATATGTAGCTCTCAGAATGTTGAAAATTAAAGTAAAATTTTAGCATGCCCAGAGAATAATTCAATCAGTTTGCATGATTATTGAAAAGGACAAACCCTAAACAAATTTAATTTCAGAAGACTTATACATAACGAAAAATTTGGTCTCCAAATTAGGTTTGAAATCATAAATTGTTATAGTATGTTTTTACATGTTGAATATCCTTTCGAAATTTGGTTTACACAACAATCAATGTTGGTCTCCAAATTTATGATTTGACTGTTATTGTATGTTTTTACATGTTGAATATCCTTTCAAAAATGCATTTAGACGAAACAAATTTGAGAAATCAACGTCACCTTCAAGAGTAATTGGGGATGATTTATTCCAGATTGATAGTAACATTTCAAAATAGTAACATTTCAAATATGACTAATTATCCTGAATGTTCTTCAGATTTTAGTATTACTAATAATTGGACAGAAATATTTGTTTTTTTGCTCCGTCTTACTAGAAGATTAAAATGATGAGACACAATCTTAATGTCATGCGCATAGTTAAAAATTTATTAATAATGGTTTTAACAATGTGATGAATGCTAAGGACAAAATTAAAGATAAAGTGAATGTCAAATTAGAATTGAAAGAATTTTCTAAAAAAGGAGAGTTAGAGAACCAATAAATTACTGCTGGTAAACTTATAAAGCTTAAAGCAAAATATTACTTTATTTTGGTTCATCGAATAACAATTTATGAGTGACTCTAATTATTAAAATTTCCTAGCATATATG
>NEWO01002835.1:12658-26073 GCA_003013225.1 Phalaenopsis aphrodite
TATATATATATATATATATATATATATATTAATATCTCTAAATAGAGTAGGCCAATAAAAATCTAGGTTGTAAAATTTTATCTTTAGTTCTATCATTCCCAAAATGTCTTCCAACTTCAGAATCATGATATTTTTGGATAATTTGCTGAAGTTCTTTGTAAGGCACACATCGTCTCATCACTAAATCTTTGCATTGTTTACAAAATACTGATCATCCGAAAAAGAAGATTTTGTATCATGAATGAATTTCATTTCCTGCTATTTTGTCAGTCCATATGGTAAAATACCACTAGTAATATAATTTATAATATCGACATACCACTGTATTTCACATCCTTTTACAACATAAAGTCGTTCATCAGAAAAAGTTTCAGTAATTTCTTTTGCTAAATCAAGTATTTCTTCTTGTTCTAGCCTAGACAGATGATCAATAATTTGATTATCGATCCCTTTCTTATCAACTACTGCAAAATCAAACTTGCATCAGAAGTACCCATCTAATTAATCTTGGTTTAACATCCTTATTTTGCATCAAATATTTAATAGTCAAATGGCTAGTATGCACAAAACATTTAGCTCCAGTCAGATATGACCTAAACTTATCAATCAAAACGATACACAATAGCTAATAATTTTTGTTCAGTGGTGGTGTAATTAATCTGAGCAACATTAAGAGTCTTACTAGCATAGTATATGACTTTAAAGATCTCATCATATCTCTGCCATAAAATAACTCCAATTGTATAATCACTAGCATCACATATTAATTCAAATTGTTTCTCCCAATCAGCTGAAATAATTATAGGAGTAGTGATCAATTTTTTCTTTAAATTTGCAAAGGCTTTAAGGCAATCTTGATTGAAGTCAAATTTTGTATCTTTTTCCAAAAGTTGGCATAAATGCTTAGTAATTTTTGAAAAATATTTATTATATCTCATGTAAAATCCAACATGTCCAAAAAAGCTCCTAACTCCTCTTGTTGTAGTAGGTGAAGCTAGGTTTAATATAGCATGTATTTTTACAGAATCTACTTCCATGTCATTTTTTTAAATTTTATGCTTAAGCATAATTCCTCCTGTAATCATAAATTGACATTTTTCCTAGCTCAATACGAGAATAGTCTTTTTACAACATTCCTAAACTTTCTCTAAATGATTTAAACATATTTCAAATGAAGTTCCAAATATAGAAAAATCATCCATAAAGACTTCAATCACTTTTTCAATCAAATCACTGAAAATTGACATCATACATCTTTGAAATGTTGTAGGTGTATTACATAATCCAAAGGGCATTCGCCAAAAAAGCAAAAGTTCCGTAAGGACTAGTAAATGTTATTTTATTTTCATCCTTTGGAGCAATATGTATTTGTTGATAACTGGTATATCCATCTGGAAAACAAAAATGTTTATGCTCAACAAATCTATCCAACATCTAATCCAAAAAGGTTAAAGGAAAATGATCCTTTCTGGTGGCAGAATTTAATTTTCTATAATTTATGCAGATTTGCCAACCAGTGACTTGTCTTGTTGATATTAATTTGTTATGTTCATTTGTCACTACAATCACACCTCCTTTTTCTGGAACACAGTGAATTGGACTTACCCATCATCTAACCATTTTTAAAATTTCTTTCTTCACAACTTCTTTCATCCTAGGATTTAATCTCCTTTGAGGATCAACTCTTGGTTCATGTTGATCTTCTAATAAGATTCTATGCATACAAATTGAAGGACCGATTCCTTTAATATCATCTAATGACCATCCAAAGGCTTTATTATATCTTTTCAAAATTTATAACCATTTTTTTTCTTGCATATCAGTTAATTCTGAGGATACTATAGTAGGTAATGTAGATAAATATCCTAAAATTGCATACTTCAAATGTGTAGGAAGTGTCTTCAGTTCTAGTTCAGGAGGTTTCTCAATAGATGTAATCAAATTCTTATTACATTCTGTAGGATCTAACATTTCAATTTTTTCCTTAACATAGTCCAAATCCTCTTTATACAATGCCATAGATTCATCTTGAATTTTATCCTCATCTTAATATTCCATATATTCTTTTTAAAATTTTCTTTCAAGACTTCTTGAAAAATTCATGGCTTAAATATTCATTAATATCCATTTTGAAGCATTCAATCTCTTTCTCTTTTACAGGGTATCTCATTAATTTTGCAATATTAAATGTAACCTCTTGATCACTAACACCCATAATTAGTTCTCCTTTCTGCACATCTATCAAAGCTCTTCTATTGACTAGGAATGGTCTTCCTAAAATGATAGTAATTTCTTTTTCTTCCTCCATATCTAATACAATAAAGTTCATAGGAAAGATAAATTTATCAACTTTTACCAAAACATCTTCTATAACTACTTTAGGATAGGTAATCGAATGATCAGTTAACTGAAGAGTTGCAGTTGTAAGTGCAATATCTCCTAAGTCCAACCTTATGAAAATGGATAACAACATAAGATTAATACCGACTCCTAAATCACATAAAGCTTTTCCATAAAATCATTTGCAAATAGCATGAGGAATTGTAAAACTTCTATTTTTTTAAGTTTTTCAAGAAGCTTTTTTGAATTATAGCGTTATACTCTTTGCTGAGTGCAACAGTCTCATTATCTACAATCTTTCTTTTCTTATTAAGTATATCCTTCATGAACTTTACATAGCTTGGCATGTTTTCCAAAGCTTCAACAAATGGAATGTTTATCATTAATTTTCTCAAATTTTCCAAAAAAATTGAAAATTGATTATCTCTGTGTTACTGCTTCAATCTTTGAAGAAATGGAGGTGGTGGTCCTTCTAGAGTAATTTTCATTAGTTTAATAGGACTTTCTGCTTCAAAATAAAAATCTTCACCAGATCTTTCATTTTCCACATCATCTTTTTCAACTTCAACTTCTTGTTGAACACTGTTTTCTAATTCTTTTCCACTTCTCAGTTGAATAGCTTTAATTTTCTCTTTGTTTTTATTATTAGGATTTACTTCAACATTACTATGCATTGTTCCTGGAGGTCTAATGCTAGCAGCTTCTTGACTTTGTAATTGACTACCCATTTGCAATATCAATTCTTCCATTGATAACCTCTTCTCCTTACTTTGCAAATTATTAAAACCTTGGGGGTAATAAGGTTTATAAGCTTGATTCCCATGATTGTTAGAGTTTTTCAATAAGGATTTGCAACATTACAATTATTATTACTCCAACTAAAGTTTGGATGATTCTTCCAACCAGTATTATAATAATTGGTATAAGGGTTATTAGAACAATTTTTTATTGCATTTAAAGTTTCATAAGAAGATTGAGATTCTATCATTTGTCCCAATGAGTTTTTCTCAAGCACAAGTGTTGTCTGAGAATAATTTATTTCATATTGATCTATATTCTTTAATATAACTACTATTTGGGCAACTAACATATATATAGCATCACAATAATGAATACTAGCTACTTTTTTTGGATTTACCCTTTCAAAGGGCCATTGAAAATTATTAGTAGCCTTATCTTCAATTAATGAATATGCGAATGGTTTTTACATTAATGATCCACCAGCAATAGTGTCAATTATCGATCTAAGAGATCCAATTAACCCATTATAAAATGTTTGAATTATTAATCAATCTGGCAACGCAAGGTGTGGACACTTTCTAAGGAGATCTTTAAATCTTTCCCAGGCTTTATAAATTGATTCCCCTTCAAATTGAAAAAAAAAGATGTCATATCATTTCTAAGCTTAGCAGTTTTTGAAGGTGGGAAATATTTAGATAAGAATTTTTGTGATAAATCTCCACATACTTTGATAGATCCAAGTGCTAAGGAGTTTACCATATCTTAGCTTTTTCCCTTAGTGAAAAAGAGAAAAGTCTAAGTCTTACAGCATCATTTGACACTCCAGCATATTTAAATGTAGCACAAAATTCTAGAAAACTAGCAAGGTGTAAATTAGGAACTTCAGTTGGTGTTCCCCAAAACTAATTATTTTGAACCATTTAGATAATAGCAGGTTTAAGCTCAAATGAATTGGCAACTACAATAGGATTTTGTATACTTAAATAAAATTTATCTGTTGTAGGATTAGCATAATCTCTTAAAGGTCTTCGATGATGTTTATTTTCATTTCCAACATTATTTAAATTTCAAGCCATTTTGCTAAGCTAATCTTTCTCTTTTTATTGTTTTCAAATTTTTCTAACAATTCTTTCTAACTCAGAATCATAAGGTACTAAATTTTCAAATCATACACTATGCATAAACAAAATAAACCAAATAATTAAAAATAAGCAAACACACTTAAATAAGAAAATGTTCAAACTAAACTACACGCTCTTTTTCATATTTTTAAAAATAAAATAAAATAACTTACTTATATTTTACGTTGCTTCCACGACAACGGCGCCAAAAACTTGATGACAGGTAGACTTAGTGTGAAAATTTTGCAATTTTTTCTAATATTACAAAATTACACACGACAGATATATAATAAATATATAATAAAAAGCTCTTTTAAAATACCTTTTATGAAAATAGTTTATCTTTTAAAGCTCTTTTTAAAATGCCAAATCCTCTTTTAAATCAATGCAAGTATACGTATCGCTCAAGTAATAATGAGCTCTAATGGAGTCTAGATATCGATCCCACAGGGAAGTTGGAAATACCTATATTTAAGTTTTTAGTACTCTAATTTTAAACTACAAAATAAAAAGAAAAATAAAGCAAAGTACAAAGTTCAAATATTAACTACTAGAGTGAATGTTACTAAAAATGTAGATGTAAGCTTACAAAAGTTAAACTAAACTATGTACTAAACTTTTAAAAGTAAAATTAGGAAAATTAAACAAAGTTTTTGTGTGACGTAAAGCTCAAATTTAAGAAAGCATCATTCCCCTTTACAATGAGTATATGGATTGTGAAGAAATTATGATCATTTTAAAATATATATAGAAACTGTTTTATGCTAAATAGGAGCAAATCTATTACTTACTCTCTTCTGAGTGTTATAAAGAACATTGACTAATCTAGAGTTTGTTCCCTAATTCTGTGGTTAGGGTGGGAGGATATCGGCTGCAACTCCAGAGCTCCCGCTGCTCTCTCCCTTGAGGGCTAACAATCTCGCATCAGTTTCCAATCAATTGGACAAAATTGTGGATTTTAATCCATCACCTTCAAATCTCCATATCTACATCTAACAAAGCATATTTCTTTATTTATTTTCACCAAATCTCTTGTATGAAATACTCTCCCATGAAATCAAATGTGGTTCTCTCTATGTTGTAGAAATCATATCCCTTTTCAGAACATATATTTTTCAACAAGTTTTAACATTTCAATCACGCAGATTGAAAAGTAAATGAAGATCAGAGTTCAAATCATCACAAATTATTAATATATAAAATCGTAGATAAACCAAATTAATTTTTCAGAAAACCCAATCGCAAAGTTGTGAGAAGGATAAATAAGACTACTTAGAATTCATGAGAAGGATACGACAAAACACTGATTTCATAAATAAAAACAAGTTTACAAGACAAAAGAAATAAAAATACAACTTATCTCACAATCCTTCCCAAGAAAATCCCTAGAAGTTCTCTGCAAGCCTTTATCTCTTTACAATATCACCCAATTCTCTCTTAAAAGTGTAATGAAAAAGAAATCTCTCACTTTCTCTCTCCTCTTACAACCCCAGAAGAAAATCTCCTTTTCTCTTCTTTTGCCTTTTAGGCCAACTTTCTCTCTCTCCCTTTCTTGTCCCCCCTTCAACTCTCTTTGAAGTCTTTGAAGTCTTATTCTTTTATTTTTTGGCTTCCTCCTTTGAAAAAGAATTCAAAATTCTCTCCAAAAATTTTCTCCAAAAGTCAACTCTTTTGAATTCAAAAGATCTGTCATTTGATCCAAGAGATGTATCCATTCATAAAAGAACCTTTCAAAGTGTCTAGATGCATTAAATTACTCCAATAGGTGTGTAGAACAAGATTCCCTTTGAAAATTTGATTAAAATTTTTCTCAAAGGACCTTAATTTGTAAAATGTTGTCACTCACACATCATACGCCAGTTCTCTGTCAAATGGTGCATCATGCGCTGATCTGGCGCATCATGCGCCAGATCCCAAAATTTGCTGTTTTGGCTCCAAATTTTATCCTTTTTTCATATTTGTTCCAAATGCCTAAAAATGATATACTTGCAACAAAAATATGAAAATACCCTTATTTAAAGTGAAATATCACCAAAATAAGCATAAAATAAGTACTTAAACAGTATATTACTTTGGTGTATCACCTACCTAACCCATCTTCATGACTATTCAAACTTTAAATTAGTCAATGTTATTTTAAGCATCTCTAGTAAGGGTAAATAATATTAATGCTCCTATTTGATACAACATAGTTTGAATACTTCCACAAAAGAGTTCCTATACTTGTTTTTTATTCATGTTAAAGAAAAAAGTTAATTTATTTATATTGCCTTCATCTTACAAATATCTAGTTAAATTTAGTTAGTTCCTTACTTTATTTTCAATTGTAAAAACTTACCAAAATGGATCAAATTTTGATTCCTATTATAACATCTATAGTTTGAGTAATAATATATTACAAATTAGAATTTATTATCTAATTTCTTCTGAATTATTTAAAGATAGAAATTCTCCGTGTGGGTTTGATATTTGGGGCTTAATTTAAAAGTCTTATATTACTTGATAAAGATACATATATTTGCGTAGTATCCCATATTTAAGTATAATAATTGCATTCTTATTTGCTTTGAGGTCAATTTCTTGGCATCATTGTGAAGTAAAAAATATGACGAAAAAATTTAAGATTTTAACTGCATATATCGTAGTGTCATATAAAATCAGGACCAAGTTTTTGACGTCGTTGTCGAGGAGGTTAAAATTATTTTTGAAGAAATTTTTAGAAAGAAAATTTCTATTTTTAGAAAGTTTTAATTAAACTTTTAGATTTATTATATGAATATTGCAGTGTTGTTTTTATATAAGTTCTTGTTTGTGTGATTTTATTTTATGTTATTTTGTAGTGATGTGTGCGTAGTTCAGGTTCTAAAGGACTAGTGCCCTACGATTCTGAATTAGAAAGAACTCTTTGAAAAATTAAAAAAAATAAAAAACTACAAAAAAATGGATATTCTTAATGGAAAAAGGAAGTTCGAAGATAATGAGATTGCTGCACTTAGTGAGGTGTGCAGTGCTATAATTCAGAAAAGCTTCCTAAAAAGCTTAAAGATTCTGGTAGTTTTACAATTCAATGTGCAATAGGAGATAGATTTTTTGGGAAAGCTTTATATGATTTATGTGAAAATATTAACCTTATATCATTATCAATATTTAAAAGATTGGGATTAGGAGAAATATCTCCTACTACTGTAACTCTGCAGTTAATAGATCATTCAATAACATACCCCAAGGAAGTTATAGAAGATGTTTTAGTGAAAGTGGATCGATTTATCTTTCCTGTTGATTTCAATTTTTTAGATAAGGAGAAAAATAAGGAGATGCCTATCATTTTGGGATACTTTTCCTAGCAACAGGAAAATTAATGATATATGTGCAGAAATGGGAATTAACTATGTGCGTCAATGATCAAACAGTTACATTTAATATTTTAAAATCAATGAAATATCCAACAAACGGTAAGATGATGAATGTTACAGAATGGATGTAATAAGATGTCTGAGTGAATGTCATTTCAAAATAACTTTTGAAGAGAAATCTTAAGTGAAAAAGTTGGAACACGAGAAAGAAGATGAATTAGAATAATTTGAAGATTATTATAAGAAAGATTTGAATTATGTTAGAGACAGTTTTGAAGTTTTGGACACGACAGAAAAGATAAATCTTTTTGCCCATCGATTGAAAAACTTCTTGAACCTGAATTGAAGTTACTTCCAAAACATTTAAAAAATGCCTTTTTAGGTGATTCCTTAACATTACCGGTTATAATTTCCTCAAATTTAACTACAGAAGAAGAAGAGAGTTTAATGAAAACTTTGAAGAATTATAATAAAGCCTTTGGATGGACAATTTTTGATATTAAAGGAATCAATCCTTCATTTTGTATGCATAGAATTCATATGGAAGAGAACTGCAAAGCCATAGCTGATCCTCAAGGGAGAATAAATCCTATTATGAAGAAAGTTGTTATTTAAAGTGGTTAGATGTTGGAACTATCTACCCTATTTCAGATATTGCTTCGGTTAGTCCAATTCACTGCATTACTAAGAAAGAAGTGACTATGACTATGAATGAACAAAATGTGTTAATACCAATAAGAAAATCCACAGCGTGGCGAATATGTATTGATTATAGAAAATTAAATCTCACCACTAAGAAAGATTATTTTCCACTGCCCTTTCTAAATTAAATGTTGGATAGACTAGCTAGGCACAAATACTTCTGTTTTCTGAATGGATATATTGGCTATCACCAAATATAAAAACCTCATGAGGATTAAGAGAAAATAACTTTTACCAATCATTATGGTACATTTTCTTCTATAAGAATGCCCTTTGGTTTATGTATTGCCCGTGCTAGATTTTGAAGATGTATGATGGCTATTTTCTGTGATTTAATTGAAAAAGGAATTCATGTTTTTATGGTTGATTTTTCAATGTTTGGAACTTCGTTTGAATCATGTTTAAAACAATTATCAAGAGTTCTTAAGTGCTATGAAGAAATAAATTTAGTTCTTAATTAATAAAAATGTCAATTTATGGTAGCAAGAGGAATTGTTTTATGACATTATATATCAGAAAATGGTATGGAAGTAGACCTTGCAAAAAATCAAGTGATCGCTAATTTACCTTACCCAACAAATGTGAGGAAAATTAGAAGTTTTTTAGGACATGCTGGATTCTACAACTGATATATTAATAACTTTTCAAAAATTTCTAAGCTTATATGCCATTTTCTTAAAAAAGACATAATTTTTAATTTTTATAAAGAGTGCCTAAAAACTTTTGAGCTATTAAAAGAAAAATTAGTCACTGCACTAATTATAGTTTCACCAGATTGGACAAAACCTGTTGAATTAATGTGTGATGCTAGTGATTATGCTATTGAATTTATTTTAGGACAAAAGCATAATAAGATTTTCAAAATTATTTACTATGCTAGTAGAACTCTTAATGAAGCTCAAAATATTTATACCACAATTGAAATAGAGCTATTAGCAATATCATATGCTTTTGATAAATTCAGATCATACTTAATTGAAATAAAATGTGTTGTGCATACTGATCATTTTGCTATTAAATATTTAATGAAAACAAAGGATACAAAATCAGAATTGACAGGATAGATTCTTCTTTTGCAAGAATTTGACTTTGAGATAGTAGATAAAAAAAGAGTTGAGAATCAAATTGATGATCAACTATTCAGGCTTAAATTAGAAAAATCACTCTTTTTGAAAAAAAAAAGTTAATGAACATTTTTTAGATGAATAATTGTTCAGTATTAATGAGTGGTGTGTTCCATGGTATGTCGACATTATGAACTTTATTGTTAGTGATATTATACCAAATAGAAGAAAAAATTTTTATCTGAAGCTAAGACTTATTTTTGGGATGACCCATTTTTATATAAATAAGGGAATGATCTAAATATTCGAAGATGTGTGCCTTTTAAAGAAACTTATAAAATTATCCAAAAATATCATAATTCTAGTTCTGGGGAATTTTTTTGTTGATAAAATATCATACAAAATTTTGCAATTTGGATTTTAATTGCCTAGAATCTTTAAAGATGTTAATGCTTATACTAAAGCTTGTGATCAATGTCAAGGAGTAGGCAATATTTCTAGGAGAAATACTATGCTCCTCAATTATGTGTTGGAAGTGGAGGTATTTGATGTTTGGGGATTAGAATTCATGAGACCATTTTTACCATCTTTCAAAACTTTGTATATAATGATAACAGTAGACAATGTACCCAAATGAATAGAAGCTATTGCTTTACCTCAATGTGATGCTCAAAGTGTTGCAATATTTTTTAGAACAAATATATTTTGTTGATTTATGATGCTAAGAGTAATCATAACTGATGAGGTAAGTAATTTTAGAAATGTTATAATAAAGACATTAGTAAAGAAATATCATATCAACCATTGAATTGCTACTGCTTATCATCTTCAGACAAGTGGTTTGACTGAATTATCCAATCACGAAATTAACAAAATATGAGAAAAATCTGTGAATCCAACAAAAATAGATTGGTCAGTCGAACTTGATTATGCTTTGTGGCCTTATAGGACTGCATATAAAACTCCTATAGGAATGTCCCCATGTAGGCTCATATTTGGGAAAGCTTTTCATTTACAAGTTGGAGTTGAGCATAAAGCATATTGGGTTATTAATGGATTTTTAATTATAATATAAAGGATGTTGGTGAGAAAATACTATTGCAATTAAATGAGCTTGAAGAGATAAGGAATGAATCTTATGAGAGTGTCAAGATTTATAAAGAAAATATGAATATGTGGCATGATCGGAGGATTCTGACTAAAAAGTTTGAGTCAAGGCAACCAGTTTTACTATATAATGCAAGCTTAATATTATTTTTTAGGAAAAGTTAAGTCCAGGTAGATGGGCCCATTTGTTGTGATAAAAGTTTATCCTTATGGAGCTATGGATATCAGTGATCCTAAAACTATGAAAGTATTCAAAGTGAATGGTCACAGGCTGAAACCCTAATTTTTATGGGATCAACTTAAATTAAATGATCATATGTTGTTAGGTCAACTAGAATATGCACTGGTTATGTCGGGCTGATGACGTTAAACCAAGCGCTTTATAGGAGACAACCCATGGTTATTAGTGTGTTTTTGTTTTTAATGTTATGTTTTTTTGTTTTATTAAGAAAAATTTTGGTATTATTTTGATTATATAATGATTTAGTAATGATTCTAAAATCTTAAAAGATAACTTAGACATGTTAGAATGACTATTTGGACGTTAAGTTGACCTGTGTTAATTTAAACACTACCACTTAAGCACAACAATTAACTAAACATGCTAAGTAATGTTTCTTGAAGATTTAAATGTGGTTTAGTGGGTTTTAACGTGGGTTTGTAGTTTGAGAATGTCTGTAGTAGTTTTAGGTTGGTTCAAAGTCTATAAATAGTTAGGTATGAAGAGAATTCTCACTCCACTTTAATTTTCACCCTAAAGTCTAATTGAAGAGTGAGAGATCTTGGAATAATGTCTTCTTGGAAGATTGATATGAAGAAGAAGGAGGAAGCCATGAAGAAGAAGTCTGTTAGTCAAAGTACGCAAAAGTTATACAACGATTTCCTGGTCGTTAATATAGAAGGAGTATTAAAGAAGATAGCAAAAATTGAGGCTGGAGTGCCTTCAATTGAAGCAAAAGTGAATGAGACTAATAACATTTGGAGCATATTGGATGGCAACTTAAGATGCAATTTAGCCATACAAGTTTTATAGAAGAAGCAGTCAAGGCTATATACTTGAAGAACAGATGGATTGAGGAAGACTCAACTAGAGTTCTTCACCACTGTTTGTTCTATTAGATCTATATTCCAAATGCCCTAAGAGAGACAAATGAAAGGCAAAAAAGTAGAATGGAATTAAGTTCTAAGTTTAGTGTTTATTTGTATTAGGTGTTGTGATGTTAGTATTAAGTTTGTTTTAAGAGTTTTAATGCTAAGTTTGTTTAACGTTTAAAGTTTGTGCTTAAGAATTATCTCATTCATGACTCTTTGGATTGAGAAATTATGTATCACAAGTGTTTGTATTTGTTTGTAAATTAATATAAATGTTTGTTTGGGTTAAAAATTTTGTGTTGAATCAAATTAGTGAAAATTTGTGAATTTTATGAAAGAGGAGAGTTGAAGGGGAATAAAATAGTAATTAAAGATTTATAAGACCATTTAGGGGTGGCTAACTTAGGCTAGATGTGACTTTCATTTCAATTCAAGAATATCAAAATTTGTGCACTTGTGCCTAAGCGCCTAAACCCAATGCTTAAGTGTTGGTTAACTCAAGAGGTAGCACCTAAGTGCCAAACCAGTCGTGCTTAAATGCCAGTTCACTTAAACTAGTTTGCAAATGGTTAAAGGTAAAAAATTAAGCTGAAAATCACCATTTTTGACCCTTGACACCGTTTTCTTCTCTTTGAGTTTGCGATTGTGGATTTAAAGTTTCTTCTAGAGAGAAGATTTCATTGGGGAATCAAGCCAAATTTGCTAGATTTGATCTTCTTGAGGTAAGAGCTTCACTTCTATGTAAAAATTTTTTATTTTCACCATGTAATTTGAGCTCATTGGAGATTTTACCAAAAATTCTCTATGCATGTAAAATTTGAGAAAAACCTATGGAAAATACATAAAAATGATAGTTTAAACTTTTAGAAGTTGAGTTTAATGATTTAGTCTTGAATTTAGGATTTATTGTGAATTTTATGTGATTTTAGAAACGGCCCCAAGAATGAAGTAGAGTAAAGGGAAATCCCATTTCGATTCAAGCAAGTTTGTTAGATCGAAAGCTCAGGATAGATATGTTGAAGCACTGTAATCAAGAAAACTGATTTCTGAGCGATGTTTCAAAAATTCAGGAGCAGTGGAAGGTTTAATCATTCCGACAGTAGGAAAAATTTTTTTTTTCTATTGTAACTGTAATTTATGTAGTTTGAGAGTTCTATGAGAATCTCCCTGAAGCTGAAGATGATTAGGTCATGGTTCGAGAAAAATCAGTGTCTTTCTCTCTTGAGGTAATAAATCTGTTTTACTTGCTGCCCCCTAGTGTATTGTGTTTTTATTTGAATTATAATCCGACTGAGGAGGAGTCTGCGGAGATCATATCTTCATTGACTGTGGGAAGAGGACTTTTGAAGATAACAAATGAAAGAAGAGTCAACTTCCCTATGTCAAAGCTAGATGCCACTACAAAGCCGTGGCACTACTTTATTTTGGCTCGTCTGCTCCCAACCAACCACCTCAGTGAAGTTACCAGAGATAAATCTACCTTGAATTATTGCATTCAACAATTTAAGCCAATTGACATTGGATCTTTTATATATAAGACTATCATCAGTTCTGCTACCGCTGCCACTACTGCAAGTTTTGGATTCACATCCTTAATTTTTTACTTATGTGAGCAAGATGGTGTTAGATTCATTAGTTGGGAGGAGATACTACAGTCTTTAAAACCTATCACGAGTGTTAATGTGAAATTTTATTCGCAACATTCAATATTTGAATGGAGAAGAGGATTTTCTAAAAGTTCAGGTGTCTCTACTTCTCATGTTTCTACCTCATGTGCATCCACATCACAAGTTCCAGCTTCTAGTTCTGATTCGTAGGCTCAACTAATGCAAAAGATGTTATATAACATCAATTATACCATGAACAAGGTATACAATTTGAAGAATTTTGTAGAT
>NEWO01002838.1:2340-15298 GCA_003013225.1 Phalaenopsis aphrodite
AAATAGATTTAAAGTAAATAGACACAAATTAAAACCATACTATGAGGATAAAAGACCAAATTTTAAAGAGGCTTTAATGATCAATCAACCTAAATGACACCTGAATAGTTCGGGCTGACGATGTAAAACCAAGCGCTTAGTACTACTCTTAATTACCTATGAAAAATTATAAAAAATGGATCCATAAAGGAAAATTGTAACGCATTCGAACCCGAGCGAAACTGTTTAAATTTTGCCTTGGGCCCCGACGCCGCCAACTGCGGGATTTTTCCGAGAGTTTAGACAAAATTGACATAAAGGCTCGCCGACGGCGAGACTGATGAATTGGAGGTTACGTGGGTTAAAATGACGGTTTTTTGCGGTTTTTGGGCGGGAATTATCTTTTTAAACTCAAAAATTTGATTTTCAGTTCATATTTTCCCTCAAAAAATGAAGTGAAACTCTACCAATTTCATTCCTATGGCTTCCAATTCCTCTGATAATCCTAGAATGCGAGTTTTTAATCGGTGAAAGTTTATTAGTGCGGAAGCGCAAAGAATCTTCAACAAGTTACTAACGAAGAAAAGATTAATCAAGGAACGAGGATTCGTAAATCGTAGATTGAATAATCCCACGACAGATATTGAAGAAACGATAGTGCAACGAAGATGGGAAGTGTTGTGCTACACTACCGCCGCCGTGGTTGTTACAGTGGTGAAAGAATTTTGTACGAATTTGCATGGAATCAACCAAGGAGTTGTTTATGTGCGAGGAAGAAGGATTACTTTCACTTCTGCAAGGATCAACAAATTATATATGATAGGGAATGTTTCTGTCTGCCACTATTCCAATTTTGCCCCCAACGAGAAACCAGATGAATGAGATTTACCAATATTTAACGGACAAAGCTGACGACTGGGAAAAAAGAGAAAACAGGTATGTTAGTTTTTCTGCAACACTTCTGAATCCCGTTTTGAAACATTTGCACTTTTTCATTTCTGCGAAACTGCTATCGATAATGAAGATGGGTAAAGTTTCTAAAGAAAGTGCCATTTTGAATTACTGCATCCAAAGAGGACTGTGATCGACATTGGATCTATAATTGTGAAGTTGGTTTTTGGCCTGATCGTTCATAGATCAACTTATGGCCTTGGACACCCCTCCACAATTTTCTCACTTTGCAGTCAGTTCCAAGTTTCCTATGAAAATTGGGAAAAGGTACTGCTACCTTGGAAGTCTTTGGATCCAACTAAGAGATTCTCGATTTTTGAAGATGAAAATGACATGACAATTATAGTATATCAAGCATCTCAAAATTCATTGTCAGTTCAACCCTTAGTCCCTGATAAGTCTCTGGTGATCCTATGCCGAATCAAGAAATTGGAAAATGAGGTACAAAATGTCATGAATGTGATTAATAATATCTCCAATTTCTTTGATCATCTAGATTGGAAGATGAAGGAACATTTCAAGCACTATGGACATTTAGAAGATAACTTGATACGACTAATGAGGATGATAAAGTTAACAGAAGAGGATTCCACTGAAGAATTTCTGATCCGACCTTTCTACAACATCTTCGTTCATGCGCAATCAATGGGTTATCTCAGAGGAGAATCGAGTACCGAGTCTGAAGATTAGTAGATTTATATTACTACCTATCTGTCTATCCATGTATTTTGATTTGAACTTTAGATTTGCTTTACTTTAGAATTATGCTTTTAGATCTCTGTATAATTGAGACTAAGCATAGGATGTTTTGTTTTCTGTTTTTTGAGTTTTGTTGCTTAGATTGTGACGCTGAATTAATATATTGAGGTTGAGACAATACCAAACTTAGGTGTGTTATGTAACGTATATTGTACCCATTGGAATTTATATATAAATGTGATGTTTAGTGTTGTGAAAGTTTATATGTGCTAAGTACATCATTTAGTCACTTAAAATTATGTCTATAATGATTAAAAAGATGTCGTTAAGGCTTAAAATTGATCGAAATCACAAAAATCTGGAAATTGGACAAAATCAATAGAGCCCACTAACGGCGCCCTTGACGCCGCCGACAACAGATTTTTCCCGATACTAAAGTTCAAAATTCCAATAGAGCGTGCCGACGGTGCCATCGACCCCGCCAATGGTGAGATCACAAAAAACACCTTTAACCGCAATTTTGACCAGTCAACCACCCCTATTCATCATCCACTTCCTCCTAAAAATGACATTTTCGACCTAGGGCTTGAAAGATCTTAGATTGGGAAGCAATTTCATGGCTTTTTGAAACCAGATTTGATCATCTCTAGGTAAGAGCTTCACTCCAAGCTAAAAATATTTGATTTTCACCATGGATTTCTTCCACAATGAGGAGATCTGAAAAATTTGAGAATGTGAAGAAAATTTGGGATGAAATTCATGGATCTTAGTGTTGAACTCTTAGAATTACTATGGGAAGCCATGATTTGCATATTTGAAGTAATTTTTGGAATTTTTCTATAATTTGATTAGATTGAAATGGCTCCACGTCAAAAGAGACGGGTTGAGTTCGACGAGTCTCGCTTCGTCAATGCGATGGCTCAAACAAAATTTACTTCCATATTTAAAGGAAAGAAGTGCATACAAGATCAAGTTTTTGAAAGTCTAGGAGGAGAAATCGATAGAGTTATTACCGAGCAGAGGTGGGAAAACTTTTGTTACACCACCAATAAAGCTGATGCAAATATTGTGAAGGAGTTCTATGCCAATGTGATTTATTTTGATGATGAAATCGTTCAAGTGCGTGGATTTCCCATTGAGTTTACTGCTGCTCGCTTCAACACTTTTTATGAAGTCCCAGACTCTTATAGCTGTCAATATGAATCCTTTAGCACAATGGAAAGCTCCCTTAATGATGTGATCAACTTTCACACTGATGGGAAAGGAACATGGAAGATAAAGCAGCAAGAACAAGTAAATTTTTCTGCTTCCATGTTGAATGCCACCTCTAAAGCGTGACGCTATTTTATTTCCTCTACTCTGTTACCGGCCTATCACCATAGTTTGAGGGTGATAAGAAGTAGAGATTCTATGAATAATATTAAACTTTTCTGTCAATCTCTGAATGTATTTATTCCTAAAATGGGATCCTCCGTCAATGTCAATCACTCTCGTCATTCTGTATCTAGTGAAAATTTTTTTCATTAAAAATCTTGAAACACTTTTAGCGTCACAACGAGGTAAAACTTGTGCTTCAATCCACTTTGAAACTTATTCTATCACAATTAAAATGTAAAAGTTCCTAGATGAAGGAATAAATGGTCATATGAAATCTAATCCCCAAGCATCAAAGCTCTCAACTTCTAACATGAAATTCAGAGGCATTTCATTTCTTCTAGATATATTGCCTACTCGTTGGCATCGATCACAAGTTTTTATGTATTTGTAAACATCTCTAAAGAGAGTAGGCCAATAGAATACAACTTATAAAATTTTATAAGCAGTTTTATCAATCCCAAAATGTCCTCCAAATTCAAAATCATGACATTTCTGAATGATTAGTTCAGTTTCTTCATAAGGTACACATCTTCTCATAATAAGATCCTTACATTGTTTATATAAATTAGGTTCATCCCAAAAATCTGCTTTCACATCATGAATGAATTTTCTTTACTGTTGCAATGTCAGCATAGGTGACAAACTATCACTTACAATATAATTAATAATATCAACATACTATTTTCCACTCATTAATATTATAAAGTTGTTCATCAAAGAAATTGTCTCTAATTTCATTTTTGGTGTTAGATAATTCATGGTATTCTAATCTCGGCAAATGATCAGCAGTTTAATTATCAGTTTCCTTTTTATAAATAACCACAAAATTAAATTCTTGCATCAAAAGTATTCATCTAATTAACCTTGGTTTGGCATCCTTCTTTTTCATCTGATATCTAATAGCATAGTGATCAGTGTGCACAACACATTTAATCCCAATTAAATAAGATCTAAATTTGTCAAAAGCATACACAAAAGCCAGTAACTCTTTTTTAGTAACATTATAGTTAATTTGAGCATCATTAAGTGTTTTACTAGCGTAGTATATAACTTTAAAAATATTTTCATACATTTATCCAAGAACAACTCCAATAGCATAATCACTAGCATCGCACATAAGTTTGAATGGTTTCTCCTAGTTAGGTGAAACTATAATAGGGGTTGTGATTAATTTTTCTTTTAATAACTCAAAGGCATTTGAACAGCCTTCAGTAAATTGAAATTTCTTATTCTTTGTTAAATTTGGCATAAAGGTTTAGTAATTTTTGAAAAATATTTAATATAACGCCTGTAAAACCAAAATGTCCAAGAAAACTTCTAACCCCTCTTACATTAGTAGGAGGTGTTAATTTAGATATAACTTGACTTTTTGCAAGGTCTTCTTCCATACCATTTTCGGAAATTTTATGTCCTAACACAATTCCTCCTGCAACCATAAATTGACATTTCTCCCAATTTAGAACTAAATTAGTTTTTTTGCATAACTCCAAAACTTTTTCAAGATAATTTAAGCATGCGTCAAATGATGTTCCAAATACAGAGAAATCATCCACAAACACTTCTAATCCATCATCAATTAACTTACTAAATACAAACATCATACATCTCTAGAATGTTGCAGGTGCATTACATAATCCGAAAAACATTCTTCGAAAAGAAAAAGTTCCAAAAGGACTAGTAAATGTTGTATTTTCTTGATCCTCAGGAGCAACATGAATTTGATGGTAGCCGGTATGTCCATCTAAAAAACAAAAATATTTGTGCCCAACAAGTCTATCCACTATTTGGTCTAAAATTGGTAAAGGGAAGTGATCTTTCCTAGTGGTAGTGTTTAATTTTCTATAATCAATGCAAATACCCCACCCAGTAACTTGTATGATAAGTATTAATTCATTATTCTCTTTTGCTTCAACAGTTACTCCTCCTTTCTTAGGAACACAATGAATTGAACTTACCCAATCACTGTCTGAAATAGGATATATAATTACGGTGTCCAACCATTTCAAAATTTCCTTCTTGACTACTTCTTTCATCATTGGGTTTAATCTCTTTTGTGGATCAACTCTTGGTTTATATTATTCATATAGTATAATTATGTGCATATAAATCGAAGGACTGATACCCTTAATATCAGCTAAGGTCCAACCAAAAGCTTTCTTATATCTTTTTAATGTATCCAAAAGTCTTTGCTCTTGCGCATCATTTAATTCTTAAGATATAATAACAGGTTGTGTAGATGAGTTTCCCAGAAACACATACTTTAAGTGGTTAGGCAATATTTTCAACTCAAGTTCAGGTGGCTTTATAATTGATGGAACTAGATTCTTATCAGCATTTTTTGTAATATCCAACATCTTAAATCGTTCCTGAACATAATTTAATTCTTCATTTTCTATTTCGTCCAAAATAACTTCATCTTTGTCTTCAAAATGTTCTTTGTCTTCAAAATGTTCTTTAAAATGCACGTGCAATAGATGTTCACTAATTTTCATGCGAAGACATTCATTATCTCTTTCAACAACATGATTTTTCATAGATTTCGTAATGTTAAAAGTCACTTCTTGATCGTTAACTCTCATAGTTAATTCTCCCTTTTGAACATCTATCATAGCTTTTCCAGTAGCTAAAAAAGGTCTCCCTAAAATTATAGGTATTTCTTTATCTTCCTCCATATTTAAAACAATAAAATCTACATGAAAGATAAATTTATCAAGTTTTACTAACACATCTTTTATAACTCCCTTAGGATAAGTAACTGAACGATCTGCTAACTAAAGAGTTACAGAAGTAGGTGAGACTTCTCTTAATCCTAATCATTTGAAAATTGATAGAGGCATAAGATTAATGTTGGCTCCCAAATCACATAAAGCTCTTCCATAGACAACTTCTTTTCATTAAATTGAGTGTTACTGTTAAATCCTAGAGGATAAGAAGATCTATAATTAACATTGCCTTGGTTGGATGAATTTCCTAATGGGTTTATTGGGTTGTTTGCCCATTGTTGATTTGTAGAAGAATTGTTATTCCAATTAAAGTTAGGATGACTCTTCCAACTTGGGTTATATAGTTCTAATAAGGATTGTTGGGTCTATTGTTTATAGCATTTAAAGTCTCATAAGAAGGTTGAACATCCACAAATTGCCCAGATGAATTCTCTTCCATCATAGTAGGTGTTAGAGAATAATTCATTCCATAATGATCTAATTTCCTTAATATTGCAGCAATCTACGAAGCTAACATAGATATTGCATCAAAATTGTGGATACTAGCTACTATTTTAGGATTTACCCTTTCAAAGGGCCATTGAAAACTGTTGGTAGTCATCTCTTCTATTAACGAATAAGCCTCATCAAAAGGTTTTGACATTAAAGAACCACCAACCACAACATCTATAATCGATCTAAGAGATCCCACTAATCCATTGTAAAATTTTGAATTATCAACCAATCTGATAACAAATGATGTGGGCACTTCCTAAGAAGATCTTTAAATCTCTCTCAAGCTTCATATATCGACTCTCCATCAATCTGACAAAATGATGTTATGTCATTTCTAAGTTTAGCGATTTTGGATGGAGGGAAATATTTGGATAGAAATTTCTATGAAAGTTCTCCCCAAGTTCTAATAGATCCAGGTGCTAACGAATTTAACCACATCTTAGCCTTATCCTTAAGTAAAAAAGGAAAAAGTCTAAGTCTAAGAACATCGTTCGAAACTCTGTCATATTTAAAGGCAGCATAAAGTTCTAAAAAACTAGCGCGGTATAAATTAGGATTTTCATATGGTGTACCTATGAATTGATTGTTTTGTACCATTTGGATAATAACAGGTTTGAGCTCAAATGAATTAGCAACTACATCAGGATTTTGGATAGATAAGTGAATTTTATCTGTTGTAGGATTTACATAATCTCATAGAGGACTAGGTTGATGTTCATTTTCTATTCCTTGATTGTTGACATTGTTTTCCATTGTGTCAAGATTTCTAGGTTCTTTTCTTAGTTTTCTAATTCTCTTAATAGTGCGTTCTAATTCCAAATCATATGGTACAAGATTTTCAGGTCCAAATTTACACATACAATTGAAATCAGTTCACAGAAAAACAATTAACTAAATATGAAAATAAGTTGTAATTTAAGTAAAAATTTTCTAATAGTCCTAATTTGTCTGTTACTCTGATTATGATTTTTTTTAAAACTAATTTTTACTCTTCGGCAATGGCGCCAAAAACTTGACAGCGACTTTATATATTCTTAAAAATATAAGAATTTGACACTGATGCTAGAAGATTTAAATCCCCGGTAACGACGCCAAAAACTTGACAGCGACTTTATATATTCTTAAGAATACAAGAATTTGATACTGCTGCTAAAAGATTTAAATCCCTAGCAACGACACCAAAAATTTGATAACGGTTATAGATTTGATAAAGATGTATATAAAATATTCAATAATTGCAAAGTTACACTTATCAACGCAAGTATACATATCGCTCAAGTAATACAGGGCTCTAATGGAGTCCTGGATATCGATCCCACAGGGAGTAATATTAGAGGCTACAAACTAAGATTTAAAAAAATCAATACTTAATCCAATAATATAGTTCAATTTGCATATTTGTCACCAATATGCAATTGAAATAAAAATGTAATTTTAATAAACTATTAATTAACTAATTTTACTAATAAAGTTTCTAATGTGAAGTTTAATATATAAGAAAGCATCCTTTTCCCTGTCAAGAAATTTAAGTGAATGGATAAATTGAATCAGTTCAAATTGTATTGTGCCAAATAGGAGCATACATATTCTTTACCCTTTGGACCAGACATAAAGAACATTGACTAATCCTATGCTTGGTTATCGAATCTGCAGTTAGGCTGGGAAGATACCGGATCTCACTTCGGAGCTCCCACATTCCCCTCACCTAAGGGCTAATATCTACACTTCAACACCCAAACGATAGGAGCGAATTGAGGTTTTAGTCTCTCACTCTAAAATCTTCAACTCTACGCCCGATAATTTTTATTTCCCTACTTATTTGCACCCAACTTTCAAGAACTTTGACCTCCCTAAATGTTGGATGTAATATTCACTTTAGTTGTAAAACTCAACATATTTTAATAAATCAATTGGCCAGATTGAAAGTAAATTAATATTGAAGTAAAAATATCATCACAACTTCTTTAACATTCTCATGGCACAACCAATTCAAATCACCATTTCACAAAATCTCATGACAAGGAGAAAGACTGAGAAAACTACTCAGAACTCATGGAGAAGATGCGACAAAACTTAGAATTTATATAGAAAAACAAAGTCAGACAAACTTCAATAAGTAAATACCACTTATCTCTAATTCCTCCCCAAGCAAACTCCTTAAAGTTCCTCTGAATCTCTTCCTTTCTTTATAGCACACAGAATTCTCCTTCAAAGCGGCAAGGAGGAAGAAATTTCTCACTTTCCTTCCACTCTTACAATCTCTAAGAATTTCTCACAATACTAACCCTAAATTACACTCTATACACTCTAATGGACACACGTGGACACCCCTTCTATGTTTTTCAACCTCCAAATGTTTCTTTTAAGTTGTAGAAGAGTTTTCAAGAGATGCCTAAGCATCCCTTCAAAAATCGTCCACATTCAATGCATTGTTGAGAAAACCGACGTGCTCGTCGTCAGCGGCCTTCTAGAATATTTAATTCTAGACTCTCGGGAAAAACTCGTCGTTGGCACCGTCGAGCTAGCTGTCGGTGCCCAAGATCAAATCTTCATATTTTGGTCCTTTTTGCTCCAAATTCGCTCTTTTTTGCATATCTTTGCTCCAATAACCATAATTCAACATAACTGCAACAAAACATCAAAAATACCTTTCTTTAAAGTGAAATATCATCAAAATCAGTGTAAAATAGGTATGAAAATCTCAACATATTTTCCTTTGGTTAGCGAACCACACTGTAAACATCTTGAATTCGTCAAAGGAGGTGATTACACTTGTTAATAGACCATTACACCACTTGAAGGTTGATTCACTCTGTGAGGTGTAAAATAACTGGCACTTAAGTGTGTTAGATATTTTGATAAGGCAATGACATGTTCAAAGGAAGCAATATGTTCAACTAGATCACTTTGAACCTATTGACCTCACTTTTGGTTGAGGTCTAGTTTTTCCTCTTTAGTAGACTAGGGTCTAGCCATAGGAATTTTCTATTGACTATACTTAGAAAATTAACCCTCACCATTAGATATTCCAAGCTCCTCTCTACTTAACTTGAAGTTCCACATAATGGTCCTAACCTTTAACACTTAGTAGGTGGGGTCATTATGAGGGGGCTCAAGAAGAGTTCCCATAGGACTGCTTGATCTTAGGGTTGACCCTAGGTGTTGGTCTAGAGCTAAGGTACTCACCTCACTCACAATCACTCACAAATACAAATCCAAAATTTCGTAACTTTGATCCCTTAATCCTTTAGGAGACTCATGTAGATGGTCCCCTAAACCAATTGGCCCTAGGCTAGGATTTAGCTAAAACAAGTACATAGATGACCCAAATGGGGTTTCCATTGGCCCATAGCTCATTTATGGTGGTTGGCACCCCAATTATACCAAAAATAAGTACCATTGAAACCCTAAATTTGGCCAAAAGTCCCAAAGTTACCCAAAATAACCAAATTTGTTCAAAAATCATTTCAAACCTTTTGAAAACATTTAAATTACCCAAAATATTTCCAAATTACCAAAATGCCCCTCCTTAGCCCAAAATTTTAAAAATTCCAAAACCTTCAAAATATTCCCAATTTCATTTTTCTCAACTATCACATCGCACAATTTGACCAATTTGACCATTTGACCAAAAACCCCAAATTACCTTTAACAGCCCAATTTCCTTAAATTCACTTCAAATGTCCATCAATTTGGTCCCAATTTCCCCCAATTTCAATTCTAAGCTCAAATTCATCTTCTATATGACCAATCTAAACCAAATCCAAGCTAAATTGGCCCATGATTTGAGCCTAATTTTGATCAAAGTCAAACCCCCAATTTTGGCCCTATGACTTGGTTCCACCAAATTGAACTCCATGGCCTACTCCACTGGTCTCAATTTGAATCCTAAATTCTTCATAACACTCCTAAAATAAAACTTAACCATCAATTAGCCTTAGTGATGACTCAATTTCATTTAATTTCAACCCAAATCCAAAAAATTCCCAATTTTGCCCTAATTTGGTCATGTCTCAAATTCCACCAAATTGATTGCCTTAGCCCAAACATTTTCACTCCATTCCTTCATGAAAAATATTCATAACATCTCCCTTGATCATTTGGACATTTTAATTGAGACAAATTCCAAGATTATCTTAACCTAAGCCAAAGTCTAGTCCAACATGCCCAAATTGACCAAAATCTCAAAATCCTTCAAATTGAGCTTCCAATTGAACTCAAAATTACTCTAATCCTTCACAAAAAATCTTCATTACAATCATCTACACAATTTTAAACAATTAATTGGGCTCAAAGTCATGGCTAGCATAACCCAAACTCACTTTAATCCAAATTGTCCCACTTGGACCCATGCACTAAAATTGACCTCGCCACCGTAAAGCCACAAACTTTATGACTCTATAGCCACCAAACTCCTCCTAGGGACCATGCTAAACCATGCAAACCCCACCAAAGCATGTTATGGACCAATGGATCCCTAAATTAAGGGATTTTAATCCATTTTTGAACCCAACTTGCAAAATCTCTCTCATAATCACTAACCCTTGGGGGTAAATCATAATTAAGCCTCCCCTTAGCTCATCTGACTTCCTGGCCACCTCCCCTGGCCTTACTGACCGGCCTTGTGGCCGGAAAACACCAAAATCATGAGCTACCCCAAAAATTTAAACCCAATTCAAACCTAGAGGCCATCTCATCCTATTTGAAATTTGGAGCCTCTCTGCCCTCCACCTAAGCTTCATTTTGCACCCCTCAATTGGCCATGGCAGCCACTCTAAGACAATTTTATTTAAACCTCACCTCCATGGCCAATGAAGGAGAGCTAAAACTTTCTTAAGGAAACTCTGCCAAACTGCCCTCAGAGACACTCTAAGACCTCCTCAGTTCAAACCAACCATTTTTCCCCACCGAGCTTCACTGTGGAAGCTCAAATTTGAGCTTGAATTTTTGCCAAAATACCAGGATAGATCTCTTCACACCTCCACAATGAATCAAACTTCAATTAACTGTGCACACACCTTCCACACAGTTAAAGAAGTTGATTCCCCACAAAAGCCCCTCTCCAACAGCCTCTAGTATATACTTCAATCAACACCTGAAATTGAGCTTGGTCGAATTCATACCTTGACCATTCACTAGGGCACAAGGCTTCATCATGAGGTTCATTGAGACCAATGAAAGATACCACAACCATCTGATTAAGGCCTCCCCTCTCAAATAAAGGTATTGAACTCCAACCCTAATCCGAGCCTACTTTCACTCTCAATATGTATTTACTATTTTTCATATCGTATAATTCATATAGATAGGTTCTTCTTGAGTAGATGAAGCTCTAGGAACAAACCCCATGAGTTTTGGTTGAGTCTAGATGGAGTACTTAAGGTTTTTGTGTGGAAGGTTCTCGGGTTAGCCTATTTTAGGACGATGACGGGGAGTCGTCCGATCACGTGTTTATTTCATCAACGGATGAGATCTAGCCGGATGAAATCTCGATACATGAACCGCGGGTCATGTGGCATGCCAGGGTGGAAAGCACAACGAATGGGAGCGCGCCGCATCACCATTCGGAGCTGCCTATGATGAGGTGGCGCTGCACATTTAAATAGAACAATAGGCGTTTAAATAACTCAAAAAATGCTCGCTAACCTTAAAAATTCATATAGTAGTGTATAAGAATCACAAAAATAAAATAAAAATATCCTCTTGCTCAGTGAACAGAGGAGAACAATGTGGAAATAATTTGAATTTTATGTGATGCATATTTTATTTTTAATTAATTAAACACTGTTTTGAGTCTTTTGATTCTCCATGCATATAGACATTTCACAATAGCTTGAAATTTTGGCATGTTGTTCCTCTATTTTAGGGAACATTCTCTGATTTTTCCATAGTCAGAGGATATCTCTAGATAGAGATCCATATTTTTTAAGTTTATGTCTATTATTTGCATAAATTAATTTTAATAATTAGCATGTTACTTAGAAAATTCCAATACATTTTTGGAAAATTTATTATAGCCAGAGAAACCTTTGGAAAATGTTTCGTGATCTAAATCATTAAGAATGCACATAATTTTCATAAACCCTAAAATGCAAAGAAAATTAATTCTAGGAAACACAAACATTTAAATGACTTTGTTTTTAATCTCCATTGTGATTTGAAGTTCAGAGAACTCCCCATAAAATTTCAAAATATTTGGAACTCATTTGATAACTCAAAATGATTTTATAAGTTAAATGTCATTTTTAATACTAAAATGATTTTTAACAATTAAAGTATAACTCAAAAAATTATAAAAATTGGTTTTGGGAGTTCTCTGTGATTAGAGGAATTTTTTTTTAAAAAAAATTTAATTAAAATAAAAATTCCATTTTTTAAGTCTTTCCATAATATTTAAATAATTAAAAAATGATAAAAATCACAAGAATAATAAAATTCATGAAAATGTTTTAAATTATTTCCTAAGCACTTAGAAATAATTGAAATATTTTTCCTGATTTTTTAAGTGAAGACATTGAATTTTGAAGCTTAAAATAATTTTTAAAGGCTAAAAATGGATTTTCACTAAAAAAAATTCAGCAATTCAAAGAAAAATCAGAAAGATGTGAAATCTATTTCTCTAGGTTCCTTGATCTCAGAGATATTTAATAAAAATGTGAAACTTAATTTTCCATATTTAAAATATTTTATAATTAATAAATGCTCTAAAACTTAAAATAATTCTAATAATTCAA
>NEWO01002839.1:15671-26035 GCA_003013225.1 Phalaenopsis aphrodite
AAATACCTTTTGGAAGTTGTTTCATGCTTGGAATACTTAAGTTGGGGGCCTAAATATACTCTGTGTTATTGTTCTTGTTTAAGGCATGTATTGGCTCTATATCTTGATATTTCAAAAGCTTGTGAGCTGTTCCTTGGCTTTGAATGGCTCGGTTTTATCTTGAAATGACCGAAATTTTTTATTTCTATTAAAGCCTGGATTTTAATCTATGCTCAGGCCTTGTCTTGGCTCTGAATGGCTCGATTTTGGGTCTTTGTGGGTATTCGATTTTTATTGCAGGAGCATGGGATGTTAATTTTTCTTGAGGCTTTGAACCTCCTCGACTAGCTTTGAGGGTCTCGCTTTGGCCCTTGCTGGTTTTCGGTTTGCCTAAAAAATGGTTGGGTTTGGATTTGCTATCATATACTGCATTTGATTAGCCTTTAAAGCTTTGATTTGATCTCTTTGGGGGCTCGGTTTTCACCTTGGAAGGGTTGGAGGCTAGGTTCTGGATTGAGAGCTTGTCTTGGGTATGTGAGCTTTACTTGTTAACCTTGAGGAATTTATTTTGGCTTGATTTGAGAGCTCGATTTGCTTGTTTTAGCTCCTTCCCGAGAGATAGCTTGGGAGTTTGATTTGGTTTGTTCTTAGTCCTACCCGTGAGCTTGTTGGTAGGTCATTTTGTTTGGCTTTGGCCCCTGCTGGGCTCGGTTTTGGCTTGTGCTGGACTCGATTTAAGTCATTTGCTAGCTGTGGTTTTTTGGCCTTAGTTGAGGGGCTCAGTTTGGCTCGTCTTAAACCTTTGCCCGAGGGTCTGGCTTGTTGGGTGGTTGTCTTGTACTTCTCCTATTCCTACCCCTGAGCTTATTGAGGGGTTGCCTGGGACGGTATGACTCTTCTTGTTGAGTTTGAGTGGCTTGAGTTTTATTGATGAATCAAGTTTGTCATTCAAAAAATTATAATCATTTTATTTATCCTCTTATGTATATCGAAGGAGCGTGTTAAAATAACTAATGGTATTTCCCTTAGTTGCCTGGGCTTTGAGCCTTAGTTTGGTTGGTTCCTTTTGTCGCTTTGGCCGAGAGCCTTAATGGTTGTTAGTGGTGGTCCTTCCTGTTGGTTGGCTCGGCCGTGACCTTTGGCAGCTTCCCCTTTTATTTTTTGGTGGCTTTGGTCGTGGGCCTTAGCAGTTGTTCCTTGTTGCCCTGAACCGTGAGCCTTAGTAGGGTCCTCCCTTGTGGGTTGCCTTGGCCGAGAGCCTTAGCTGCTGTTCATCTCTTTATATTGAGCTCGGCTGTGAGCATTTATGTGGTTTTAGCCGGAGGATTTCATGCTTATTTGATACGAGGAGATTTTCATCAAGTATGAAATTGAATAGCTTTAATGTTGACATGATTTTTGGAAGTATAAGTGGCCGCCATCCCAGGGTTATATTCCTTTCATTTAAATTGTGAAGTTTGGGAGATTTCCGAATTTTATTTCGGGAGAATACTTGGTTGAGACGACTTGATTTTATAAAAGATATCTTTGGGGTTTGGATACCGGCGTTAGGAGGTCATTTTAACTCGGGTTAAGCCATTTATAAAAACGTGAGAAAGTGATATCCTTTCGGATTGATTCAATGATCTTCGGGTCTTCTTTTTTAGGTTTTTTTCGTCATGAGTTTTGAGAGCTGATTCATCATCCGTTCTTTTCGATGTTTTAGATGGATCAATCCCCCCTCTCTCAACCCATTTTTTTTCTTTTTTCTTCTTGTTTCTTGGTTCGGTTTTTTATGCTTATGTCCGATACATAAGCGTCCATTAATAACCTTTTGTATACGTGAAACCATCAGACAAGGTCGCAAGTAGGTCAGTTTTGTTTTGTGGCTTACGTCGGTGATGACAAAGGCACACCGGAGATAGAGCAGAATGATATGCCATCCTACGACATCGGGATTCGATTCAGGAACCCATCAAGATCCGATTCAGGAACCCGGTGAGCTGTAGGATGATAGTATCATTCACCGACACAAGACTAGCGAGAGTTGACCCGAACCTTTTTAGGTTGTTGGTAGCCTCATGCCCGATAGCACGATCAACTCGTGGACAACTACTTTTCAAAATTGATAAAAACAAATTTGATAAGAACAAACACTTTTTTCCAAAAAAAAAAAAATCGCTAAAAACAAAATTAATACAGTCAACTTTTTGCATGTTTGAAACCAATGTGCATGCTAAAAATATAAAATTTAAATACATTTTAAACATTGGTTGTACACCTGTTGTTCACCTGTTTACGCTAAGGAATTCCCTCCTGAGTTGAATTCGATAGGACACCCTTTTAGTTGAATGACGAGCTTTATACATTTGGGTGATCGAGTAGCCTTCGACGTCCCTCGAGTACTAATATATAGGAGCCTAGCCCCGACCCGAGTGCTTGCGGTCCCCTCTTTTCGGACTTTTTCATATGTATTATCGAATTTTTTTGGACAAAGCACTCGTGGTCTCTTTTTTGGATTTTTCCGTGTTTTCTACAAATTTTAATCGATTTGTCAATTCGTCGATTTCCTTGCATTTCTCTTGTTGTGAGTCTTTTGATGATCTTTCTCGAGATTTCTGAACGATGTTCCTTTGTTTTCGTTTATATAAAACATTTCAGCCTGCTTCCTCAAGTTTTGTTGCTTGTACCTGTTGCATCAATTATACCTAAGGAACATCAGACCTGTATAATACTGGTTTGTTTTATGTTTATACCATGTTATTCTCTTATAATCACTTCTCTGTTGGACCTTTTACTTTTCTTTACACCGCATGTTGTCCCGCTTTCTTTACTGCATACTCTACTGCTTGTCCTGTGCTACATACCCTACTGTTATGCTATACACTGTACAACTTCAACATGTTATCCACAACCATAGGGCTACTGGATTTGATATTATAACCTGACACCCTAGAAAACTTAAACCTGTCACGACAAGGAACTTGGAACTAGCGCGGTGGGCAGCACGACCATCTTCAACAGCAGAACATGTCTTTCCCAGCTAAACCATTCATTTCCTAGAAATTAAAACAACAATCCATAGGATTTCAAGGTTGTTCGTCTAGCGCAACATAAATTCTTAACTTTTCGTTAGACATTTGTATAATTCTGTTGTACGATCTAAGCCCTAACTCGTTTTAGGATTCTGAGGTTGTCGTTCGTTACGACCTAAATCCTCACATCTTCCAGACTGTTTGTGTGATCGTTTCATACAAACAGTCCTAATTAAATAAAATTAGCAGGATAAAACACTTGAACATTTCTCCTCGAAACTGAAGCCAAACTATAGGATAGACTAGGAAGTCACCGAGGTTCTCCTTCGGATCTGTGGCATCTCCTATTTCTTCCTCCATTGGATTCTACAATAAATGTTCTAAGTTTGAACCATTCCCCTTTTGCACGTCTCTTTGTCCGATTTCGTTGAAAAGTTATATCCTTTTGACATTCTCGAAGACAATCTTTCCTGATTTTTATCGAGTATTCTTAAGTGACTTCGGTCATTTAAGATATAATTAACTATAGGGGTTTGCTCTTATAGGAAGCTTTTCCGAACCCAGCTTAAAATAAACCAAATTTAATTTAAAATGGTTTCGCAGACCAAACGGACGTTATATATTTCTTAGTTTATTTGATCGAGTCTCATCCTCAAGTCTTGTGTTTATCCGCCGGGATAGATAATGATTTGACGTAAAGCGCTCTTTCATTTAAACTATGAAAAATATGAGGTCAGTTTGATTTTTATATTTGATTTTAAACTTAAATCTATATATAAATTAAAACGTCCTTTCGAAGCGAGCGGCAAGATTTCAATTCCGGTGACCGACAGCTTCCTACGGGCAACTCCCCCAACTCAACTTTTTTATTGTCGAAAGTTACAGGTGGGTTACAAGAAGGTTACAGGGGGTATAACGCGAATATAACCCCCAATACCCTCTGAATAATTTCCCTGACGTACGCAGCGTTGCGTACGTCTTACGTACGCAAAATTTTCTCCTTTTTCACATGGTTTGACAAATATTTAAATATTTAAATAATATAATAATTAAATGACAATAATAATAATAATTAAATAGATGCATGTACATAATTAATATTTTTAGAGAAAAAACACTAACATATAGCAAGATAATGCCTTTAAATTTATAATTGAAAAATATAAATAGATATGTAAAAATTTAGAAATATATAAATAGATAAGTTAATAAGATGGGCATTTTTTAATGAGAAGTGGGCAAACTTATAAATTAAAGGTGGGCAAATCTCTAATAATTAACATTCTATCAAAGGAATAAAATTTGAGGGTGGACATTAAGGTGGTTTCACCTATGGATGTGCATGGTAATATTTTCCCGGCAAACTTTTTGTTGTTGCCCACGGCATTTGATGGGAGTCTCTTATTTTTGTTCATCGAGCAGCTTAATAAAATTTACAGTCTGTACCTTGCGTCTTGTTTTGGTCGTGTCACTGCTTGGACTCATACAAACCTATATTCACATTGGTTATACAGGCTTCTTCCTCCCACCGCACAGAAGGATGAGGTCACGAAAGCACTGACAGGTCATTGTTTTCCTGTACTCCTGTTTTCTGAAGATCAATTGTTCTTCTGAAGTATTGATATATTTTATTATATTAATATTATAGAAGTTGCTGCATATAAATGTTACAATTTCTAATTCCCCATATGATTCTAGACCACTGAACATACATTTATAACACATATGCAGATGTATTCGAAGATGCTGTCAACAAAGGAGTCCGCAATATAAGTTTTGGAGATTTGTCTGGAAATTTGGGCCGCACCATGTAGGCATTCGTCTCTTAAATGGTTTGTTGTCTGTTTTTGTTATTCCTTGCTGGGACAATGTTTAGATATAAGTAAATGGAAGGATTGAGAAATTATTGTCATTATTATTGTTAAAATTTGGAATAGACCAGCTCAATTTTATTGATAGAAGAGGGGGTATTTAATTCTATTACAATAGACACAATAAAGTAAATAAAAAAAATAGAATAAAATAAAAAGAAAAGGAATAAATCAGAATAAAACAAAAAAGAATACATAATGAGGGAATTAAAGTTAATGTGCAAGAAATAATAAGTAATAATTGTCAGGGATTTGATTGGGATTTGATCTTTGTTATAAATCTAATACTCTCTCTCAAGTGAATCATAGATGTCAATCAGGTTCAACTTGGATTTAAAGTCATCGAATAAAGCTCGAAAAAGATTCTTAGTGAGGATATCCGCTAGTTAACCTCTGAAGAGTACAAAAGGCTCACAAATTTTCGTGGACTCAATTTCTTAATGAAGTGTATGTTAATCTCCAAATGTTTGGTACAATCATGCTGGACTGGATTGTGCGCAATGCTGATGACGGCCTTATTATCACAGAATGGTTGTAGCGGGACAGAAGTTGACATACGAAGTTTACAGAGCATAATGCATAACCAGAGGGCATCATATATCCCCGAGGCTATGACCGAGATTCAGCTTCAGCACTGCTCTAAGCAACCACAAACTGTTTTTTTCTTTTTCTAGTGACCAGATTACTACATACAAATGAGCAATACCTCAAGCTAGATCGTCGGTCATGAACCGACCTGATTCAATCAACATTTATATAAACAACAAATAGACCGAGAGGTGTGACAGAGAAATACAAACCTGAGTCCGGTCTATCTTTTAAACAATTGAGAATCATGTGTATTGCTTGGAGATGGTGCTCATAGGGGTTATGTATGAATTGACTTACTATAACAACTGCGTGGCATATGTTGAGGTGAGTATGGGTGAGGCAGATGAGTTTTCCCAGAAGGCGTTGTTAGTGAGTCTTGTTGACAGACACACATTGAGAATATCAGATAGTTTTTCATTGGGATCCATAAGGACAACCAGTAGTTTGCTCAGAAGAAATTTGTTTTCTTTTAAGAGGTCAATCACATATTTACATTGTGATAGACAAATGCCCCGAGATGATCAAACCACTTCCATACTGAAGAGATCACAAATCTTTCATTTCAAAGGATTTAGCAATAATGTCTTACTAGGACTCCAGTGCTGGGAGATCGTTACCTGAAGGAACGATATTGTCAACATAGACAATAAGGATAGTTACCTGATCATTAGAGGAATGCCGGAAGAAGTGAGTTTAATCTGATTGAGGTTGAGTAAAACCATGGCCCAAGACCACCTTTGTGAACTTGCCGAACCAGGCCTTGGGGGGCTGCTTTAGCCCATAGAGAGACTTTCACAGCCTGCACACTTGCCCTCTAGAGATAGTAGAGCCAAAGCCAAGAGGAAGAGACATGTACACCTTTTTTTAATCTTTCCATTCAAGAGCATATTCTTGACTTCTAGATGTAACAAATGTCAATTTAGATTCACTGCAAGGGATAACCAGACCTGAATAGTGTTTAACTTAGCCACTGAACAAATTTCTCTTTATATTCAACTCCATAGGTCTGTGAATACCCTTGACAACCAATTGTGTTTTGTTGCGTTCAAAAGATCCATCACAGTTGAACTTGTTTCTAAAAATCCATCGGCACCACACAACTTTCTTACCCGGTGGAAGATCAACAACATCTCATGTATGGTTCCGCTGAAGGGTATTTATTTCCTCAATTACTGTCATTTTCCAGGCATGAATAAGAGCAACCTCAATAATACCATGTATTTGATGGTCTGTCAGGTTAGTGGCAAATGCTCTTTAGGCTAGTGATAAATAGCGGAAAGAGACATTTTTTGTTAGATAATAGAGGGAGCATATCTAATCGCATATCTTCTCATTCGGAGGAGGGGTCGCACTGAGGATGTCACCAGAAGTGATGTCAAGGTTCTATAAAGAGGTAGCATGTTCTAGAGTAGAAGTATCGGAACGGGTGTGCCAAGTGTAGGCATGGATAGTGGGAGGAGATGGTGCAATCACCGAATTCGGGAACTCACCAGGACATGGGACTCTTCAGTAGCGTGCACAATGTGGAGAATATTCATAGAACTATGATAAGGGATAGTGTCTAATAACCAAAGCTCCCCCACACTTGGGGCCGAGCTAAGAAAATGAGGAACACTTTCAAAGAATGAGACATCAATACTCACCTATATTTTGTTAGTGGTAGGATCAAGACACCGATATCCCTTTCGAGTGACGGAGTACCTAAGGAAAATACATTTTATAGATATGGATCAAGTTTTTTATGATTGGGGGTAGTGTTTCAAATAAAGGCAGTGCACCCAAAACTCTTATGGTCTAATGTGGACAAGATCTGATTGACATGGAAGCATGACATCAATACGGCTAAAAGGGTTCAAAACTTGTGAATTTTAGAGAGGAGTCTATTTGTGAGATAGGTGGCAATGAGAATAACATCGTTCCAAAAATATTTCAGAACATTGGATTGAAACATAATAGAGTGAGCTACATTGAGGAGGTGATAATTTTTCTTCTTGGCTATCCCATTTTATTGAGGAGTGTTCTTACATGAGCTATGGTGGAGGATGCCCTTACTACCTAGTATTCACCCAAAATAAAGTTGAAAAATTCATAACCATTGTCAGTCTGAAGGACCTGAATACGAGTTCTGAATTGAGTTAAAATGAAGGTGTACAAGTTTTAAAAGGTGACAATCACTTATGATCTTTTTCTATGATATTCTAGAAGAGGAATAAGTTGGTGAGAGAATCTCAAGTGTAGTTGTAGTATAAGTCGCATTCCACCCATAATGTAACAAGATCATTATAGTTTTGGGTCATGGTCCTTGACCCCTGTTTTGGCTCTCAGATTCTTTCAGATTCCTTATAGAGTTGGTTAGAATTTTCTACATTCGAGTAGGTTTCACGGACAATCATCCAAAGAGCACTAATTGAAGGAAGAAACATGTATGAACGACTAATTGACGTTTCCATGGAGTTTGTCAGCCATGACATGACCATGAAGTTCTTGTTGTTGAAAATGGAGCCTGGCTCACTCATATCTGGCAATTTTGATGTTGAAAAGCCACACCTGTTCAATTTCCTTGTTAACCGGTCCTGCCTCTTTCTTTGCTACAACTGCTCCCGCCATTTGAATTGGCAGCAGAGGATTAATTCTCCATTTGTTGTGAAGGAGGCCCCCCGCTATTTATCTTTAATTGTAGAATATAAATATCCGGCTTGTTGCGTGATGCTCACGGAGAAGAAAAAGGCAAGGTTGCATTGCAAAGGTATCGCTCTCCAAAAGTTCAGAAGTCACGACAGACCTTTTTGGTTTTTCTTCTTCGGGTTTTCTCGGGATAGAGGAAGAGTTCTTTGGGCTTCCACGGGGCAGTGCAAGAGAAGTGCAAGGAAGAATAGTTCATTGCGGCAGAAGGAAGAAAAAAGAAGAAGAAGAAGATTGTTCTTCCTATGCTTCTTCTTGGTGGCTTGTGGCTGAAGAGAAATTGAATTTATTTCTCTTGTACGTGTTTCTTCTTCGGTGTATCTTAGTGTATCTCGGTGTAGAGAGGGAAGAGTAGAGAGAGAAGAACAGAGAGCAACAAAGTGAGAGATTTCTCTTGTAAGTCGAGGTGATCAACCGGTGTAAATTTCTCAAGTAGTAAAATCCTCTGCAATTTTGTGGACGTAGGCAATTTGTCGAACCACGTAAATCTGTGTGTTGTTCATTTCTGGTGTGGTTTTTTTCTCATATTTTTCTCTTCGTCGATCGTTCTCTTGTTTGATTTATAGATATACCACATCAACTGATATATTTAGATCTAGCCACAACAACTGGTATCAGAGCAGAGTTTCGGATCTGAGGAAGAATGATTGCTGCAGATGAAATGAAGGTTTCAGGGATCGAGAAGTTTGATGACATAGATTTTGGTCTTCTGGAATGAAGACAGAGATTTTGAGTTGCAAATGTAGAGGATTCATGGTAGAGGATTCATGGTGGAGGATATCAGTTTGAGGAAGGGGATGTGTAGATTGTGTGTTACTCTCCAAGTGGGAGATTTGTTGTTGAAAGTGGAGCCTGACTCACTCATATCTGTCAATTTTGATGTTGAAAGCCACACCCGTTCAATTTCCTTGTTAACCGGTCCTACCTCTTTCTTTGCTAAAACTGTTCCCGCCATTTGAATTGACAGCAGAGGATTAATTCTCCTTTTGCTGTGAAGGAGTGCCCCCTCTATTTATCTTTAATTGTAGAATATAAATATCCGACTTGGCGCGTGAGGCTCACGGAGAAGAAAAAGACAAGGTTGCATTGCAAGGTATCGCTCTACAAAAGTTTAGATGTCACGACAGACCTTTTTGGTTTTTCATCTTCGGGTTTCTTCGGGATAGATGAAGAGTTCTTTGGGCTTCCACGGGGTAGTGGAAGAGAAGTGCAAGGAGGAGTAGTTCCTTGCGGAAGAAGAAAAAAGAAAGAAGAAGAAGATTGTTCTTCCTAGACTACTTCTTGGTGGCTTGTGGCTGAAGAGAAATTGTATATATTTTTCTTGTACGTGTTTCTTTTCAGGTGAATCTCGATGTAGATTTTTCGGTGTATCTCGGTGTAGAGAGGGAAGAACAGAGAGAAGAACAGAGGGCAATAAAGCGAGAGATTCCTCTTGTAAGTCGAGGTGATCGACTGATGTAAAGTCCTCAAGTAGTAAAATCCTCTGCAACTCCGTGGACGTAGGTAATTTGCCGAATCACGTAAATTCGTGTATTCCGCTGTGTTGTTCGTTTCTGGTGTGATTTTTTTCTTGCTGATATATTTAGATCTCACCACAACAACAGTTCTCCACCTCTTAAGCTCCATATTCCGGATCGGTCTTTAGAGGCTCACGAGTCATACTTGTGAGGTGACCGAACTTCCTACATCTTTTGATGAACAAAGCAACAGCTTGGGACCATCGAAGGAAGTTGCTATCGATCAACTTATGAGTTGTGATCAAGAAATTTATGTTGTTTTCTGATCCTCCGGTTTTCATGGGAGTGGAAATTGGAGTTGCTCCTTCCATGGAATCAAGAACACATTCAGAAGGTGTTTCAGAGTTGGAGGAATCTGCCATAATGTTGACTGAACCAAAGGAGATGTTGAGATTCTGAGCCATTGACGTACTCTGGTATGGTAATGGCAGTGAACTGCAAGAATCACGAAGGACCAAGGAAACCATGCTGTCAAGGAGGGAACAGCAGAGGACTTGTCGCGAGTTTCCTGTAGAAGCGTGATCACACAGCAAATGACGGCAGTGCAGAGGAAGCTCTGTAGCTGCAATTGGAACAGCGGGAATAGCGGGAACAGTTGATATAGCGGGAACAATTGGAGCAGCGGGAACAATAATATATCCTGCGGCTGCAATTGGAAAAGGCAGATCAATTGAAAACGGCAGAGCACTTGGAAAACGACAGAGCAATTG
>NEWO01002840.1:2292-19571 GCA_003013225.1 Phalaenopsis aphrodite
AACATATTGTGGCCTTTAAATGCTGTTTGGGGGGCTGTAACTTTGCTTCCTTGGTTGTCTTGTTCGGACACATATTGAGGGTTTGGGGAATTAACTTTGGAACTTGGTTTTGGTTCTTTTGATGATTTAGTTTGACCCCTTATGCTATGTTTAGCTTTGCCTTATTTGTGGTTCAGCTTTTACCAATTTACCGAGCTTGGTTTTATTTCTTAATGGCTTAATTTTGGCCTTTCTTTGGGCTCGGTTCTACTGAATAGTGGCTTGGGTTTTGTCCCTTGTCGAGTTTGGTTCTGTTGGCACAGTTTTAGCCTTCCTTCTGCTCGGTTTTGTTCAATATGTAGCTTGGGTTTTGTCCCTTGCTGAGCTCAGTTATGTTCTTTAATATTGACACTTATATGGCTCAATTTTAAGCCCTCGTAGGGCTCGGTTTATTCATTGACGGTTTGGGTTTTGTCCATTTGCCAAGTTTAAGTTTATTTAATGATGTCTTGGGTTTTATACTCGCTGAATCGAATTTTGTTCAATGATATTTGCTTTAGCTCCTTTACGGATTCAATTTCTCTTACTTTTTGGAGATTAAATGATATAAATATGAATTTATTACCTTTCTTTAGCAGGTATTGAATTTAATAGCTTTGTCGGGATATTAAAATGGAATTTTGAGAATTACATGATTTGAAAATTTAGAGGAATGTTTGTTTAATCTGTAGAGTATTGCTAGAATTGGCTTTTTGGTTATATAAATTGCATGGACTTGACTTTGACAATATGTGAAAAATGAGAACTCACTCTTCTTTAAAAAAGTTAGTAAAACCTATTATGATCACATATATAGACTTAGAATTTAGGCCTAGAAATGAAAGATGGATGTTATGGAAATATTCAGATGTTCATGCTCTTTAATCTCTTGATATAAAAAAATCTAAAATCTCTAGGGATGAGCATATGAAATATCGAGGTGGCCCATTAGTTCGAGACGAGGGGTAACAAACAATAATGCAAAGAATCATTTGACAGTTTTGTTTATAGGTGAAATATAAAATCAACACTCAACTAATGCGACGCCCTTTCACTTTCTTAAGTCGCCGGCAGCCTTAACCCTCCTCAAAAGGTCTGGGAAATGGTACTTAGAAAGAATAGATACACAACAAACCATTCCACGGGTACTACACTTACATAATGATAAGCACCACATCATAGACATTATGCACTGACCAATATTTATAGATATACATGTTAACACTCACATACACACTAAACATTTCATACATCATGTCTTTTACACACTGTCTTTCATACACTATGACTCTCATGTACTATACATTTCATACACCACATAAGAGATACATTATATATTTTGACAAGTTCATGCATTACACCACGATTATCATAATATACCTCAGGTATTATACAACGAACACCACACACTACACCCTGCATGACAGATACTACATATCACGTATAGGTGCACTACACTTCGATGAGTTCAGATACTACATATCATGTATAGATGCACTACACTTTGATGAGTTCATATACTACTCCGTTCACATATTCGCTAAATGATAGTGTTTAGGGTTGCCTGACTATAGATGTGATTTGTTGGTGACCTCTAGTTGATAGCCTGGGGGATCGAGGGAATAAAAAGGGGTCTATTCTGAGCCTATCCCCAAATTGAAATCTAATATCTCATATTGGGACTTTCATATGCTAATCATTTAACTTTTCTTTTATAATCTGCAAATGTTTACCTAACCTCTTTTTATCATGCAATTGTAATATGTTTTGTAGCATCTCCAGACTTAGGTACATTTAGTTGTTTCAGTTTTGTTTCTGCATTGCATATTTCTTCCTTTACTGCATAATCTTTCATTTTCTTTATATTTATTTTATTTTCATAATTTTCCTTCAATCTTTTCCTGTTACAGTACTTTACTACACAATTGTTCTTTTTCTGTACTGCATCGTACTATAGACATTCATCTGTATTCATACTTTTAAATATTGTTTTCCTAGCATATTCATACAATCCTCTAGGATAGACCATTCGAGGCATGATTTTCTTTTTCCTTTATCCCTCTTCTCAGAACAAGACGATGATGTGGTCGGTTGACGATCATCTCCGGGCAGCGATCGAGGTGACAACAGAAGACGACATGAGGTACTTCAACCGAGCTTCGATAGATTTAAATAACATACCTATAAGACGTCGATGTCGTTCATCCAGTATGACGTAAATCCGCACACTATCTTTTAGGACTTTTTTTACGATTTTATATCGTATGATATAAGTCCTAAACTTTTTAGGATTTCGAGATCATCGTTCGGTACGACATAAATCCTCATATTTTCTCGGGCTATTTGCATATGACATGCAAATATAAGCCCCGAACATCTAAATAATTTGCAGGACTAAAAAATCAAATAATTTCTCTTTCAAAGATGTAAAGTCAAACCATTGGTTAGTTTGAGATGTCACTGAATCTTATTCGGTATCTTCGACATCTACTTTTCGCTTCTTTGGACTCTGGAAATAACTGTTCCTATTTGAATTTATTCCACTTGACTTTTTCTATAAACAATCGTAAAACATAAACGTTGAATTCTTGAAGAAGAAACCTCTAATCATTTTCGTAAGTTTTCTCAAATGACTCCCGTCATTTGGGATGTAATTAACTATAGGGGCTTGCCTTTATGAGAAATTAAGAACACAGATTAATCTAAACCCTGTTTAATCTGTGTATTATATTGGGGAAATTGTCGGCTATAAATTCGCAGACTAAAATAGAGTCATAAACTTTTAAGTTTAGGTAGTTAAGCCTACTAATAAGTGATACGTTCATCCTTCGAGATGATATATCATTTATGATATCGTGCTCAGTTATTTAAACTATTAGATATATGAGGTCTATTCGGTCTCATCATTTTCCAAAAATAATAAAAAAATACAATTTTCATAAAATTAAAATTACATTATATATTATACTAAATTTAAATTTTAAAAATCTTATTTTAAAAAAAAAGAAAATATAACCGACACACGTTATATCTCAAAATTTTTTTTGATATCGTGAGAAAGCAATATAGACCTAGATATCTCAAGGAGATGACTATTCTTCCTATGAGCTATCTCATTTTGTTGTAGAGTTTCAATACAAGAACTCACCTCTGATATCGTTCCTTACAAGGTAGGGTCCAATGATAGAAATGAAGTATTCTTTTGCATATTTCAGTTTTGAAGATCTGAATTTTACATGGGAATTGAATGAAAATCATGTTATGGAAAAACTGAAAGATATGTATAGTTTCAAATTTTTTCTTTTGCGAGGAATATTCAACTGGTTCTAGTGTGTTATATATAAAGAAGACAAACTAACTGACTCCATTGATGATTTTCAACTTTGATGGCCCCCAAATATTATTGTGGATGATAGAAAAAAAATTGAGGATTTGTACCGGTACAAAGGATAGTTATAACCAGTATGTTTAACCAATTGACAAGATTCACACTGATAAAATTTTGATTTTCTTATTAACTAAGAGATGATGGCACAACTTTGTAAGATAATAAAAATTAGGATGATCCAGACGATGATGCCATAATAAAACTTGTCTTTCAACAAAATCAAACATAATAGACTCATGAATATGAGAAGTGGATGGTGAAGAAGACACTTGTGTGTTAAGATAATAGCTCGTGTATAGACCTTGATACAATTTGACACTGAAGATCACCTTCCTTGAATCCACCTGAAATTCCCAAGTGTTAGAATGGAATTTAGTAACATAGTTCAAGTCTTGAGTGAGCTTGTTAATTAACAATAAGTTACAATCTAATCGGGGAATATCTTTAAGGACTTTCACTTCCCTTTTCCCATCAATCCTGGAGTGGGATCCATTAGTGAATTTAACAGATGCGGAGTCGAGAAACTCTTGGTGGTTGGTGAAAGCATGAATATCTCTACAGGATAAGAAACACCTGAACCTATTATCTAAGTTCAAAATCTTACATTGTCGACAAGATAAGAGGATGGTGAAGAAGACACTCATGTGTTAAGATAATAGCTCATGTATAGACCTTGATGCAATTTAACACTAAAGATCACCTTCATTGAATCCACGACCTGAAATTCACAAGTTTTAGAATGAAATTTAATAACATAGTTCAAGTCTTGAGTGAGCTTGTTAATTAGTAATAAGTTGCAATTAAATCGAGGAATATATAGTATAAATGAGAGTTGAATATTTTTAGAGACTTTTACTTCAATTTTCTCAACAATCCTGGAGTGAGATCCATCAACAAGTTTAACAAATGGGGCGTCGAGGAACTCTTGGTAGTTGGTGAGAGCATGAATATCTCCATTTACATGATAAGAAACACTTGAATTTATTATCTATGTTCAAAATCTTCCTTTGTCGGCATGGTAGGAGGAGGATATAATACATTGGTGTATCATCAAGTTGGTAGATCGCTCAGTTGTGCTCGAAAGAAGTTTGTTCAATATCTCTAGCTGTTTCTTGGTGAAAGGGCTAGGGTTGACCAACTGTTTAGAAGAGGTAGCAGCAAGTACCTTACTATCTTGATCTTTTCTCCTTTGCTCATATTTCCATTCTGCAGGTTTTCCATGTAGTTAACAACACCTGTTCTTTATGTGACCTAAGTTTCTTGCAATGTTCACACAAGAGACAATGAACCTCCGAAGTGGCACTCCACTTCTTCGTACTGTAGTTAGTCATAAACTCTGTGTATTTAGGGATGCAGTTTGTTGCGACTATTGTAGGAAGAAAGGTCTAGTGTGTGCAGTTCAAATCCCTTGCTAACTGTAATTAAATGGAGAACTTTAATAGTGTTTAGTTTGACAATTGGTGTTAAACTCTCTTGATAGTGAATCCTTTATGCTTGAGTGAAACCTTTTACAACAAGTCGAACTTTGAATCTCTCAATACCCAATCATCTTTGTATTTAGTATTGAACACACACTTGCATTCTAGTGACTTATTATCTTGAGGGAGTTTAGTAAGAATCCATGTGTCATTATATTTCAGTGTTTGAATATCCTCTTCAACTGCTTTCTTCTTTTCTGAATTTTCTTCATAAATTGATTTATTAATTTGCACATTATCAAGATTAGAAGCAAAAGTTTTGTAGGATGAGAATAACTTCCCATAAGTTACATGCTCATGAATTGGATATCTAACACGACTTTTCTGGTCACCAACATAATAAGAAGGGGATAACTCAGGAGTACTAGACTTCTCCTGACCTAAAATTTTATGTGAATGTGACCGCGAGTTTTAGTTTGAGCAGTTTTGTCCTTACAAGTTGTCTTTCGCCTGCTCTCAATTTTTTTTCTTCCTTGTATACTCACTCAGTTCTTTGTTATGGAGTTCAAGTTGGGTTGATTGGATTGGTTGAACATTCTCAACCTGGGTATAAGGGCTTGGTGTAATAGGTGTTGAAACCGTATGTGTCATCAAGTGCATCCCAAAATTGATGTTTATTTGCACTCTCACTGTAAAAATCAAATTTTGGGTAATATTATTGATTTTAAAAAAATATGACATTCATGGGGTTTTAGTATTTTCTGGTAACAGGCAAGTAATATTTAATATCATTTTTGTTAAAGACATACCCAAGAAAAATACCTTTGATTGATTTAGGGTTAAGTTTTGTGCAATTTTAGAAATGGTTGTGAACAAATGATACACACTCAAAAATTTTAAGCAGTATAGTAGAAGTGAAAGCATGAGTAAGGTAACCATCAAAACATGAAGCACTGTTTTGAAGCTAAGTACCCAATTAGGCATTCAATTGATAAGGTGTGTTGTTGTAAGAACTGCTTCTCCCTAAATATATTTTGGAACTTGATAAGAAATCATAATTAAGTGAGATACTTCGAGGAGATATTTGTTTTATCTCTCAGATATCTCATTTTATTGTGTGGTAACAAATCATGAACTCACAGAAATGATTCTAATTTTAGAAAGATAGGAGCTAAGGATGAAAGTTAAATATTCCTTTGCATTATCAGTTTTGAGGATATGTATTTTGCATTGGAATTGAGTTTGGTTCATGTCAGGAAAGGTATGAAAGATTTGGGTTTCAGATTTTTCCTTCGTTAGTAATATCCAAGTACTTTTGGTGTGATCATCAATAAATGAAACAAACCATCTAGCCCCATTTAGGGTTTATACCTTTGAAGGCTCTCAAATATCACTGTAGATAATGGAAAAGGAGGTCCAAATTTGTACTAGGTCATGGGATAACTATATCTAGTGTGTTTGCAAGTTAGCAGATCTCACATTGTTAAAGATTAGGATTTTTATTGATAAGTAAATGAGCATTTAACTTTGCAACATAATTAAAATTATGATGAATCAGACATAATACCATAACATGATATGTTTGTCAATAAACAGACTCAACAAACTCATAAATTTGAAATGAAAATGAAATTAGGATTATGTGTGTTTAGAGAAACTTTCCTTGAACATATATAAGCTTTTCATGCATTTCAGTCAATCACCTTTCTCGACTCCATTACTTGAAATTTACAAGAATTGTAAAAAAATTAGCATTCATTTCATATCATCAGTATACTTGTTGATTAAAAGCAAATTGTAGTTCAATTACGGAACATAGAAAACAGAGGAAAAATTAATATCTTGAGAAAGCTTCACATCTTATTTTTTTAGTGCATGTGATCAATCTGCAAGATGTCTCCAATCATATAATTTGGGCTCCTGAGTCTATGATTCAAGTTTTAAATCTCCCATTGCTGCAAGATGAGAGAATGATATGTTACCTTGGTGTGTCACTAGGCTAGGTTGGTGTGCTGTTAAAAATTAACTTTTGGAGTAGAACTTGTTGTCTTTATCTTGTACTTTGTCATAGTCTCTATGCATATTTACATAAAGGGAGTTGACTGCTGATTCTGCAAGTAAAGGGACGACCGTTGCATGAAAGAGAAAAATTTGCTATTGATGCTTCTATTGTTGGTGCTTGCTATTGTTATTTTTGTTGTTGCCTCTATTGCGGCACAAAACAGGAGAATTCTGGCAAAGAAGGTGCTTGTAGAGATAATTCAATGTGGTAGCTAGAAAGATTTTGGTAGCATAAATTGAATAGATGAGATCCTTGAAGGAGAATTTTGGTTCTAGGAAGAAGAGGAGGCTTGCAAATCGGCTGAATGGATTGTGACGGAGGAGGGCTTTCAGCGGGGTGATTTCAGCTGCAGGGAGAGTTCTGACGACTAGGGAGAACAGGAAGGGGATTGCAATAAAGATGTGACTGCAGGAAAAGGTAAGTGAGGGCTTGCAAGCATGTAGAGAGGATTTCCAGCACCGACAGAGGAGATTTTTGGCTGCAAGGAGGAGGTCGGACGGCGGGAGGAAGCTTGGTTTGTTTTATGTACTGGACGATGAGGTCGATTCTTTCAAACAACCCAGATGAAGATGTCGTTGCAGGAAGAAGACATTGTTCAAAGCAATCCCAGGTGATGGCGACACAGATTCTATGTCGTTTGAAGCCGAGGGTTTTATGTCATTCGAATTAGACGAGCAATTGACGATACAGTAGATCCGAACCTGACGAATGAGGCTCTGATAACATTTAGAAATCAAACTTTGAGAGGAATCATACTTCATTCTATTATTCACATATAAAAAACACATTTATATAGAGAAACTAATCCCTTCTAATTTTAAAACTTACCAAATATATCTCATATAAATTAGGAAATAAAATAATTCTGAAATAAAATATAATGAAACATATAATAGGAAGGGAATAAAATTAAGAAAGCTGTTTCCAAAATATCCCCAATCAAAACTTTCCATGATTTTGTGAAGTAGTCGGCAGGCTCACAATGGAGAGGAGCTGAGCTTCTCAGCTTTTCACTGTGGCAATAAGATGTAGCCATCAATTGACAGAACTCATTTTTCCTATTCTCAAAACTCTATCTTCTATATTAACTGAGTTGTTGGATTAATTATTTCCATTACTTCAGAGTTTAAAATCATTTTCTGTACTTATAGATAGAGCCTTCTTTTTCCATTTTTAATACATAAGACAACAATGTAAAATGTTAGGTATCCTGATGATCCATTTGATCGGATATGGGAACCTGATTCTGTAAGGAGGGCAAACTACCTTGTTGATGTAGCTCCTGGAACTGAAAAGGTATCTACTACAAAACCTGTAGATGTTAGCTATGGCGAACGGCCACCTGAGAAAGTGATGCAAACAGCTGTGGTGGGACGGAATGGATCTTTGGGTTATCGCCTAGACTTGGAAGGTTTTCCAGGTTTTGGTTGGGCTTTTTCATACTTCGCTGAAATTGAAGATTTTCGTGCTGATGAAACACGGAAATTTAAGCTCTTTATTCCGGGCATGCCAGCCATAAGTAAACCCACTGTTGATGTTGAAGAAAATGCTCAAGGAAAGTTTAGATTGTATGAGCCAGGTTACGACAATTTATCTCTTCCATTTGTCTTCTCATTTGAGTTTAAAAAGACAAATGATTCATCTTTGGGACCAATTTTGAATGCTGTAGAGATATACAAGTATATGCAGATAAACTATGGCTCTAAAGATGGTAGGACTGGATCTCCCTGTTCTATATGTTCTTAAAATGTGATATTTAAGGTGAGTTATTCATGCTTGAGTTTCTGATGTATTGGTATAATTAAATTTCAGCATCTATCATGGCAAGTCTTGTTTCCCAATACATGCAAGCACATTGGGCACATGAAGGTGGTGATCCATGTCTTCCAGCTTCCTGGTCCTGGGTGGAGTGTAATTCAGATCCACAGCCAAAAATTGTTTCAATGTACAAAATAGCAATTCAATTAGTCTCCTGTTTTTTATATTATTTTCGAGCAAAAGTTCAAAATAGTCCCCCAATTATTAGCAAGTAACCAATTTAGTTTTAAAGTGCTCTACTTTAGCCACGAACTATTAAAAACTAATTCAAATTAGCCCTTAGGTTGAAATTCATAGTGACAGTTAACGCAAACCATTAATTTTGAGAGTATGTAGGAATAATGATTTTGGATGAAATTTTATTTTTATTATTACTCTATTTTTACATGTAATAAAGTATTTTATTATTAGTATATTTATTTAAGTAATAAATTCTTTCTATATTGGGCATATATTGATTTTATTGATAAACTATTTAAATTCCTTAAAGAGTTTTATGAAATAAAGAGTTACTATATTTGATTATTTTATAAATTTAAATATTTTATTATATAGAAAAATAGAGTAATAATCAAAATAAAAAGTCATTTAAAATTCTTTATGTCTAAAATTCTATCAAATTCAATTGTTTGAGTTAACTTTAATCATGAAATTCAGCCTAGTTAATTTGGATCAATTTTTAATAGTTTGGTACTAAAGTGGAACAGTTCAAAACTCTGAGGCTAAATTGGTCACTTGTTAATAGTTGGGGGGCTATTCTAACTTTTGCTCTATTATTTCTTATGATTAAATTTAAGTTTTGAAGATTTTCTTAGGCTAACTCAGATGTTATCTTACCAGTAACTTATCTGGAAAGAATTTGACAGGGAACATCCCTTTGGAACTTACAAAATTGACAGAATTAATCGATCTGTGAGTTACAATCGTTTTCTTTAATGCAAGCTTATACATACTTTTCAGTTATTTTCACTGCATCTTGTCTGTTGAATTTTGCAGGCGACTAGATGGTAATTTTCTTACCGGTTCAATTCCCGACTTTGGTGAATGTATCGATCTAGAATCCATGTAAGAATGTAAATATATATTTTTTACATTGCATGGCCATTCTTGCATGCCCGAGGTAAAATTGCTTTGTTTATTATTGTCTTTGTAGTCATCTAGAGAACAATCAGTTAACTGGGGCCTTACCTTCAACTTTTGCAGACTTGCCAAACCTAAAAGAGCTGTAAGTTTCTCGTTTTATATAATTGACAGAATGTCAAGTATTTCCTTTACTTCCATTTCGTGAAATGGAGCTTTCATGTCTTGTATTGTTAAGTGTTATACGCTGATAACTAACCTGTATCTCAACTGTCTGTGACCTGTAATAACTTTATATTGTAATAAATTTTATAGGAGTCAGTCTTATTTTGCTTTCTATGCCTGAGCAAGCTTAGGGGTATGCAAACCTTGTACCTGAATTATCACAGTATTTGCGTCTTCTAAGTTGTGGCTCAGGAATGTTTATATATATCTAGGAACCCATTAATTCTTAGCCATTTTATCTTCAGAATTTCCCAAGGAATTGCACATGGAATGATTTTGTTGGAATTGATGTGGAAGATTTGAATGTTGAATTACTCTTCAAGTATTTTTTTTCCCATTATTACTATTGATTGTTATCTGTTGATATTATAGCTTGAATATCTTTCTCCTTTTTTTTTTTGGCAGAGATGTAAGGAATAACAAGCTCTCTGGAGTGATACCACAGGGACTCATTGGGAAACATATCTCCTTCAAGTAAGTTGCAAGACAATGAGTTGACTACATAGACCATGCATTTGAGATGTCATATATTTTATAGGTGCAGAATAGTGAGTGCAAATTACATAAAGTTTTCCTTTTCTTTTTTACCTTCAGATTATGAGGTGATAACAAAATTGAGTTTCAGCTAGTTTTCCTCGACTCAAATTCACGGGGTTCAATTTTTTGGCTTGATTTAAATTTTAGTCAAGTTGAAATGAAAGTGATCTGGTTTGAGCCAATTTTGAGTTGACGAGGCCAACCATATTATCTTTTTCCTAATTATGCGTGTGTGTGCCTGTTAAGACATGTGAATATTTAGTGGTCCCATGGCAGATAGTTATTACGTTAAAAATTATGTTAAAATAGAAATATCGAATGTGTTTTGCTATCATCCATAAATTTAAGTTTCTAGATTAAAAAAGAAGTTTGAATATTGTTGCAATAAACCAAAATTTGGCCCTTTTTTGACTTCACGCTTCAAAATAAATAGCATCAAAGTCAATTTTTTTAGTGGGATTAAGTTATTTATTTTGTATTTGGCTCTTGTTGCATGAATTTGATGATAAATACTTTTCATTAAATGGGAGGGAGAGGGTTGAATGGACATTGTGAAGTGTGCTTGCGAGGAAGATTTTAAAGGCGTATTACAGCACTGGTTTTGGTGCCAGATAACTAAAAAAATATGTTGGTGCAGACAGATTAAGTGGTTTTCTCTTACCATAAGCTTTTGAGTTGAAAATAGGCTTGACCATTAGTTTATTAAGCTCGACTATAATCTCCTTATAGTGGATCCCAAAAAAAAAAAATGATGATAAGATCTTATCTCAATTGCAAGGAAAGAAGAAAGGGATAATTAAATATTTATCCTCTTGTTCGTAAGTCAAAACCCTCTTTCAAGCACTACCACTAATATTCATCTTCATCATTTGTTTTCTATGTTTGGTCTCTTACTTTTCCTCTTTTTTTCTCTCATTAGCTCTCAGTCTCGATGGCTCACCTAGTTGCTCGTGCTCTCGATCTCCCTCACTTTCCTTCTCTATGCTGCTAACTCACTCTCCTTATATCATCTCTATTTCTTTCTCTCATCCTTCCTTTTTCAGTCGTTTACTCTTTCGCTCTCGCTGTCTCGATCGTGTTCAACTACCTCCATCTCTATCACTCCTTTTAACGGAATTGACTGCATGGTTCTTGTAATGACATTGTTGGTTCATTATATATTATTAATATTATCATTATTTTAGCAAACTACCTTTCAAAATTGATTTTATGTTTCATTCCCATATCTATGTAGTATTACAATCCTAGAAGAGTTTCTATAAAAAAAAATGATTTAGGAAATAATAATTATAGAATAATTACAGTAACCCATGGATTAATGAGTAGGTGGAATAAGGATTACATAATAATTTTAGTACATGGATTGACGAGTTGGCAGTAAGGATCTCACAAGTTAATGAGATGGTAGCAGATGAGAGAGGAAAGAGGGTGAAAGTTCTGGTGAGTGGGGTTTCAGTTGGCAATGATTATTCAAGTGTTTTAAAATATGCAATGTCAATGTAACAACCTAAACTCTTAACCATCGAAATATTGTCCGCTTTGATTTAATGGCCTAACGGTTTTTTCCTCTTTGTATAATTTCCCGGGATATCACCCATCCTAAGAGTGCTCTCACATGACCATGCTTAACTTTGGAGTTTCTAATAAAATTCCAACCATTACATCAATAGGCGCCACAATATTCAAGAGTTTTGCTTCATTCTACTTGGGGTTTCACAATCAAAGTGCTCTATATAGAAAGTTCAAGAATTGGTGCTTAATATGGACAAACAGTATCATTAGGATGACGAAAAAGATCCTATAGCTCACCATTTCATATAATGTTGAAATTTGGAGTTGGAATTGAAACAATGATTAGATTTTTTTTTTCCATTGAATTTTATCATTTATGCAAATTTTTTAATTAAACTTGGGCTTATTGTATAAAAAATGATCTTAATTTACTAGAACTAAATGAAAATATGACACTAAATAGGACGCAATGGAGGAAAAGGATTCATGTAGCCGACCCCATGTAGTGGGATTAAGGCTTTGTTGTTGTTGTTATTGTAAAATTTTTAATTAAACATGCATTCTCTTTTCACTTTGCCACTATTTCATTCATTACACTGAGAATTCTTTTTGTCCGTTTTTGTCATTGAGCATCCAAAAAAAAAAAAAAAGTTTCGCCTAAAGCAGCATCTTCCTTTATTTTCTTTCTCAGCTATGAGGGAAATCCAAATCTTGCCAGTCGAAAGAATGGCCTTAATCACACTATAGTCATCATCATTAGTGTGGTACTTGGAGTATTAGTCACTTTAGCTGCCCTCATAACTTATTTCTCATTTGCACATAAAAGAAATAACAGCCATCAGAAAGGTAAATCAAAATTTCTTATATTTTATTATGTCATTTTACTCGAACAGACCTCATGATTCCTTAATTATCCTTTCTTCCTAGGAAATGTTGCCACGATCCAACAAACTAAGAAATTGAGCACTTACTTCAGCGAAGTTGCGACAGAATCAGCACATAGGTATGATCTTTCTGAAATCGAAGATGCCACTGCGAATTTTCAGAAGAAAATCGGTTCCGGTGGTTTTGGCGTAGTGTATTATGGAAAGCTGAAGGATGGGAAAGAAATTGCAGTCAAAGTCCTTACAAATGAATCCTACCAGGGTATCCGAGAGTTCTTAAATGAGGTGAGTCCTTTTTAATGCACTAGAGAATGAATATATATATATATATATATATATATATATATATATATATATATTGCAGATTTTGTACCAGTTTAATTGACAAGAAGTCGTGGGCAATTCTTAATGAATGATTTGTGGAATTTTATTTGGGGCGTTTTTGGAACTTTATTCAGCTAGCTTTTCTCAAACTGAGTTGAAGAGAGAATTGAATTGGGTTGTTGGTTTGGTTCAGATTAGTTTTTTGGGTAGGATTCATCGATGGACAGTTGAGACAAATGTTATGAACAAAAACGAGTATTAGTGTTATTCATTTCAGTCTCATGATGAAAAAAACTTGAGTTTTTTCCCTTTACTTCAGGTAACACTGCTTTCAAGAATACATCACAGAAACTTGGTTACATTTCTTGGATACAGCCAACAAGATGGAAAAAATATACTTGTCTATGAATTTATGCACAATGGAACTTTGAAAGAGCACCTTCGTGGTAACTCTCGCATTATTTTTGGTAACCTTTATTTGGAAGATGGATCTGTTCATTCGCTTATTTCGACAGGACCTGCATCTCTGGAACGAACTGTTAATTGGATCAACCGCCTGCAGATTGCTGAGGATGCTGCAAGAGGTTGTGCTTATGATTCTCACCAGTTTCTCTTAAATCCATCTGGTAATAATGCAATATGATCCATTAGTTATATTTATATTTTTCAGGGATAGAGTATCTTCACGCAGGGTGCTCTCCAACCATAATTCATAGGGATCTAAAAAGCAGTAACATTCTTCTTGACAAGAACATGAATGCTAAGGTTGCCGATTTTGGTCTCTCAAAACCTGCTGTTGATGGATCCCATGTTTCGAGTATTGTTCGAGGAACTGTTGGATATTTAGACCCAGAGTACGGTTTCAACTTCAATCAAGTAAAAAATAATAGAGGGCATTTGCATACATACCAGAAAATTCCTATATGTTTATATATCTAATGCCTAAAGTTTGATTTTTAACTTCAGAACATTAAAACCTTTTATATCATAAAGTATCAATATTACTAAATTTTAAAAAGTGGAACACACCTTTTTCATGCATTGGTAATTGCTATTAATGTAGAAAAGCAAGGCATTGTTATTAGCTATGTAAATACATAGGGATTGTGTGGTTTATATGCAAATCTTCCAAAAAAATTGAAACTTTGACTGTAAACAGTGCAAACAAAAAGACATGCTATTACTTTTAGACTTAAATTTCTCTCTAAAATGTTGGATCTGTTGACCATTTTTCAATGCCAAAAGATACTACACCTCACAGCAGTTGACGGAAAAGAGCGACATTTACAGCTTTGGAATTATACTTCTTGAGCTCATTTCAGGTCAAGAACCGATATCAAATGAAAGATTCGGGGCCAATTTCCGTAACATTATTGCATGGGTTAGTTTACTAATACTTTTAGATCTTGTTCTGCCGTCAATTTTTTTCATTTGGACTAAATCTTTGATCCTTTGTCTTAATTTTACTGTCTCGTGGCTTTAATAACATAATTCCAATTTAGCCCAAGTTGTGATTTCTAGCTGAAACCCGCAATTATAAAATTTGACAAGGTGTCGTTTGGATTGAAGGAATCTGAAGGAAGGCAAATTCTTTTTACTTTCTAGTTTTGTATTTGGAGTTTTGTTTTAAGTAATTAGTAAGAAATTGAATTTTTAAGAGCTGTAATAAATGGATTTTTTAAATGGATAATTATCCACCTAGCCCTAATGAAAAATAGAAAGAAATTACCTGCCATTGTTATGATTCACAATCCCTCCCGTACACAACAATAACAACAATAACAAACCTTTATCCTACTAGGTGGGGCCGGTTACATGATTCCTTTTTTCTCCATTGCGTCCTATTGAGTGTTATATTTTATTTAATTTAATAAATTAAGATAATTTTTTTATACACTATGCCCAAGTCTTTCTAGGTCTGCCTCTGCCTTTCTTAACATAAGTCGAATCTAAAACATTTACTCTCCTAATCGGATCATCAGATGGTCGACGTGTATGATCAATTTTATTTTTGTTTTTTATTTTATTATATTATTTATTTACTTTTTTTGTTTTTAGAAACATATTTGTGTAATGTGTTTTTAATATATTTTTATTTTTTGTTTATAAAAACGGATAAACATGTTTTTTTTTAAACATTAGGTGTTAGTGTTTTTAAAAACAATCACATCTTAATCAAATATGTCAAATATATATTTTTTGCAAATCAAAACATAAACAAAACAAAATAAATATAAAAAATAGAAAATAAAGAACAAAAGTTGTTGAGAATTGGACCTTATTTAAGGTCCTATTGGTAGGGAATATTTAAGAAGTCTAGGGTTTATTTGTAAAATATTGTAATGCCCTATTTAAGCCCATGTTATGAATGTACAAAGAAGGTTTTCAACAATTATTTCTTCATGGTAACCGTAGCAGCCGCTTTTTGTTGATTGATAGTCGGGATCAGGCGTACAAAGACTTGAAACTTCCTCTTCCTCTTCGTCCTCACGAAGCTAGACAAAGCAGCCGATTTTGGACAACGGGGCTTGATAGGATCGTGGCTTGAAATCGCGGTACAGTCACGATTGGTGTAATAATATAAAATTAAAATAGTAATAATAATAATAATAATTATTATTATTATTATAATAATAATAAACCACACATCTCTTTTGTGATAATATAACTGTCACAACCCTCGTTTGATTGGTTCAAACATAATGAGCGAGAAAGAGGAAAGGAAGTCGCATGGGAGAAGGAAGAAAGGAGAAGGAAGAAGGAAATTTGCAGGTACTGCACAACGTCGTGCCCTAGCCATGGAATGAGGAGGAGAAATAAAAAAGGAGAACGAAAGTGTGGTCGGGCCGCGATCGAGGAGGATGAGACGTCAATACTGGGTGCTTGTGTAGAGGAAGTGAAGGAAGAAGAAAACTATGCCTGCTATTTGCATCGAGGCCGACGACCCCTTTCGTGCGACTTGTGCAAAGGAAGGATGTTTTTCGATTGGTCTGTGGGAACGAGTCGAGAACGAAGGAGAAGAGGAATGGGCGTCGAGCTTTCTGCCATGCTCATGTGCTGACAGAGGAAGGGGAGCTTGTGTTGAGACGAGATCAAGGAAGAAGAGGAAGGCTAACATGGTCAAGCGCGAGCTAGGGCTAAGGCCGAAGCTTTTAAATTAAGGTATGTGTAATATTTAAGTTAATATATTGTTAGATAAATTATATTATGTGTGAGGGTACGTTTAATTACCTATTGCAAAGTTTTATTGAAATAAAGGATTAAACAAATAATGAATTCAAATTCGAAGGAAGGGTTGAAGGAGCGTGCCAGTGAGATAGGAGATTGATTCAAACAACTTATAAGGTAAATCATCATATTTAAATTAAGCAAATTATGTTGTGTATATGGAGTCAAAACACCCCAATTTCTTAGGCGCCGGGTTTGGGCACTCAAGCACCTATCTTTGGGCGTTGATAGAAAGGGGGGGCGCCTCTAAACCCCCATTGGGCGCTCAAGCACCCATATTTTTGGCACAAACAAAGGAGCCAACGCTTGAGCACCGGCCTTAGGCGCTCAAGCGCTCGGTTTGTTGGGCGCGATCCCGAGAGCTTGTCGAAGTGCCCAGTGTAGTTACTCTGCTTTATGGTTTTTTAAATCAATTTTGAGCGGTGCAATAATGAGCTAGGTGTAGGTCTTCCTTTGGTGTTCTTCAACAAGTTCCTGATGAAGGAGAGAAGAGTTGTAAAGGAAGATTTCTTGGATCTCGGTGTATGTTTTTCGCATCGAATTGGAGAAGGAATATCGTGGAGCTTCCTGTAAGTTTCTTCGTGTGTGTGGAGAAGAAATTTGTGGGTCTTTTGTAAAACCATCCGATTTTCATCTGACTCCATGGTTTTTCCCACATAAATTCTCATGTGCTTTTATGGTTATTTTGATTTTACTTCTGTGCTTAAATTTATTGTTTTGATTTTCTCGAATCTTGTGATCCTATTCCGCAGTGAAACTACAAAGAGATTCTTTTGGGTTAGTTT
>NEWO01002841.1:0-14426 GCA_003013225.1 Phalaenopsis aphrodite
GAGTAAAAAAAGTGCAAATAAATGTGTTTTTATATTGTTTCTATTTTTCATTATGTTGTCTCATTAACTTGAATAAGAATAAAAATAAAATAAAAAAACTTGATCCGTGATAGAAGATTAAAACAAAACTTCAACAAAATTGTCCTCAAGTAGTATAAAGTTCCTTGACAACTAAATTTTTCAACAATAAACATTAGTAAATATCACTGAAAAAACTATACTTACTTCCAGGAATAGATAAAAGGTGGTGGATCTCATAGGATAAAAGTAATTTCTTCATATAAACAAGAAAAAATAAATGGAAAAGTGCGTCGGAATTATCTCAAGCACATTAGAGAAAAATCAAGAGTGCTCTTTGCATAAGATATTCAAAGTATGTCTTGCTCCCACAAAAGCTAATTTCCAAGCTCATTCTTAGCACATCAACATCGATAGAGAACTTTTTGTCCCATTTAACATTAATGAAAGAACAAATTTGATGAGTCATCTATATTTGAATCCCAATGTCAACACATATTAACACATACATTTAGCATTCTAATGATCAAAACAATGTCGTATGACAATAAAAAGAAAGTACATTTGACGTACAATAGGGAAGCGATCCAACAATGGTGACTTTGTACACTCCAGTATTTTTAGGCAGAAAAAATACACTAGATCATCAAATAACTTGCACTTTTCAACTACGAAGAGCGCACATCTATAGAGAGCCTCGATAAAGATGGTGTGACATTATGTCAGAGCATTTGGCTTCGCGATACTTGAAGAAAAAAAATAGAAAACACATAAAAAGAGGGACAAAAATTACATCGCTGGCAATAACATTTAATCAACAAGGATTGAAGAGGAAAGTCATGTCTCTTTGTCGAACCTATGGCTGGGCTTGCTCTGCTAAAGCAAATATTCCCTAAAAATGTCCACGTCCCTTGATTGGCTCTTAAAAGCACAGTCTGTGAGGACTATTACTGCTTCATATACTCAACACGCAAGTAGAGGATATGCCACTATTAAACCAACAGCACTTGGATCTGACAAGAAGAGTACAGTTGAGTTCTAAGGGAACGGAGTAACCAACAAGGTGTGAAAACTCTCGAGAAAAGCAAAATCCTCTTCTCAGCTTCACTGCACTTATTCCAAGTTTCCAAGAGGCAAACTAGCTAGCCCCAATGAAGTTGAACAGAGTATGGATGGCCGAGGAGACAAAGAGCGATACAGAGAATGCAATGGAAAGTGAGGCGATAGATACCAAGGAGCTCGGTGGCCTTTTCCTTGAGCATTCCATCATCGCCCTTTGCACCATTGCATGGGCTTCTCCTAAGAAGGTCTGGAAGTAGCTTTAGGGCATTGCCGAGAAATTGGTGAAACTGTCTCAATATGGAAGTAGCTTTAAGGTCGTAGACGATGACTATGAAGCCAGTACCACGCCAAGAATGTTGTAGAGCACTTGTAGATTTCGTAATTGAATGTCTTGGTAATAGTCGGTTATGTATCTATGTAAGTCATAGATGGTTGCTTCAGGAGCAACATCTAGCCATAGAGGTTGTAGTAAAGAGTTGTGGAGTCCTGAATTATGTAGTTTGTGGAGATAAATTGTGATGACATTCATAAGCAACGAAGGCTGGAGTTAGAAGTCGCATGGATTGGGACCTCATAGGCTTTGGTTGATCACTTAGGTCGTAGTGGTGAATTATAATGACATCCGTAAAACGCATGTGCCAGAGTTGGGAGCCTATTTAATTATTATTAGAAAAATTTATTTCCTCCACAATACCAAGAAGACTAGTGATATTGAATATGAAGATAGGCTCTGATACAGCTCAAATGCTCATCCATGAATATATTCTACACTTTGACCTAATGGCCTCACTATTTTGTCATATAATGCAATTTCTTAGGTCACCTATCCCAAGATTGTCTTAACTTCAAAATTTATGCTCCAAATGTTACACTAAAATATGTCTCAATCTTTTAGAGTTCAACTTCATTTATTTAAGGGATTTCACACCAGTAACACAATAAACACAACTAAATGATGTTCAAAGCAATATCATCGTTGCACAGGCAACACTCTCACTCTAAGTGATGATAAGACGTCGCAACTTACAACAATAGAGGTCATCAGCAGCCTCGAGCATCAGCAAATGACAGATCCAATTGTTGTACTAAGTTTTTTCTTCGACTTTTTTGGCACAAGAGCTGCAACTTTTTCTTGCCAAAACATTCCACTTCTCCCAGTGCACAACCATCATTCTACCTTAAGTAAAATGTTTTTTTATTAAATTTTGTTAACAATGTGGTTTTGATATCGAGTGACAGAATCGATGTTTAACATATTCGGTAGCCATTAAAAGACAAAACATTCATATTAGATGCAATCTTGGCATCATGCAACACACTTTGACATCACTTTTAAGAGCGAAGTGAATTAAAAAATTAGCAAAGAATGTAAATACAATTTTACTTCTTAAAAAGTAAAATAAAGATGTTTTTATGCAATATGAAAGATTTAGGGTATAAATATAAAAATAAAAATATACGTGCTAGACAATGTAAATATACAGGGGTTCCTTAAGACTAACAGATCGAATTCAACAAAACATACACAATAAAAAATTGAAATTAAAAAAATGAAAGATCTAACACTCAAATATTTAAGATCATATAAAAAATAAAACCATTATTAGCATAGATTTATCAACATCAAAATGTTATAAATGCAAATATAAAAATTTAGGTGTTAGATATGCGATACATAGTAAATTTTCCTAAAAAATAATGAATGGCCGAAAAAGTAAAACTGCGCGGCTGAAACCAAACATACATGTCAATGAGCAAATAACAAATTGATATCACAATATTACTACAATCATTTAATTAACTCATTCTCCAAAATACATTTTGTAAACACAAGCAATCAAATGAACCTCAGCTTTGAATAACAACAGAAGTCGAAAATCAAGATTTGTTTCAAGTTCCTTCAAAGATTTCATTTGTGAACTGTACCCACAAGCAACTGAATCTCTCTAGAAAGCCAATCCTAAATGACATTAATAAAAAAATTTCTGAAATTTTAGTAGGTTATTTAAAGTTTGGGGCATGACATTTACAGACATACCACACTAATCTTATGCATTTACATACCATACACCCAAATATTCATAATTACATGCATACCACTCAAATCTTTAACATCACATAAAAAAATATCACCATTGTTAACTTTTTTAAACTAAAACACAGAAAAAATGTAGTCTATTGTCAAATAATCATCTCGGATTAGAACGTTATTGACAAAAACACCAACAATCTCACTAAAACCTACATACCAAAAATAAAAAAGGCAATTCTGCAACAAATTTCTTATAAATTCACTATTTCTTCTTTAAAATTGTAGGTACACCATAACAAACAATTGAGTCCCCTATTATGGTGGGAAGTTTACAAGCTCCTCTTGCCTCACCGGTAAATATAGCAACTCTTAATTTGGCTTCACAAAACCTGCAATTTTCCTCAACAATCTCTGGAAATTTTGAAACTTATCTTCTGGATGGAAAATTGGATTTTCCACAATTAAAATTTTCTGTCAAACTGATGCATTTGTTGCACTTATGAAGGACGGAGTCCTGAGTCCATGAGTTGAATATGACCTTAGCGAAAAGGGTGATTTCTTTATCGGTTACGGACCATAAATTTGCAATAATTGTAGGGGAGCCTGCAAATAAGTAATGCAGGGACTCTCTGATGGAGCTAATGAGATTTCTGCATGAATGCAATATAAGAACGCCATGCCCAAAACCATTATTCAGCTGCTGAAAGTGGATGGTCTCACTAGAGAGAACGTCGTCAGGCAACTGCAGAAGTGTAGGCTGTACGTGAAGAGATACAAGGATTCTGTGAATCATTTACTAATTTGATGTGTTGTGTTTTAAGGAATAGGGTTTACTGTTGCAAATTTAGAGGCGTTTTAAGGAATGGGTTTACTGTTGCAAACTTAGAGTGGAGTATGCAAAAAAAACACACAAAAGACAATTGATTCATAGAAGGGCCGTTTACATAACATATCACACAATTCTTATGTAATTACATATCTAACGCCTAAACTTTAATATTTACACTCATAACATTCAAATTTTTAACATAAAATAAAAAATACCACATTGCTAACCTTTTAAAAGTCAAATGCACCTTTTTTATGCATAGTTTTATAACACCAAGGTGTCATAAACATAAATATCAAATTTTAGATGTTAGATATGTAAATCTATAAGAATTGTGTGGAGAGAATGTAAATTTCTCAAAAAAGAAATGAAACAAAATTAGCCAAACAAAGAATGAAAAAATTTGAAAGATTACTTTGTTGTTTTGTTGCATTTTGTATCAGTAAAAACTTAATACAAAATACAATCAAAAGAAAATCAGAAAGATGACTTCTTGCAAAACAAAGAGATAAAATGAACTTTACAGCAATTTAAAAAGGAGGATTTACATACATACCACTCGATTCTTATGTATTTACATATCTAACACCTAAACTTCAAATTTTACATATAATACACCTTCCTATTGCAAGAAAAATTGTATTTTATCTTATGGGTTTGCAGCTAATGTGAATGTCAGTGTTAAAATAGTCCCCTGAATATTTATACGGGACAATTTCAGCCCTTATTTAGAAGCGTCTGGTGAATAATTTGGTTTTTTTTATAAACTCTGGGACTGAGATAGCTCTTTTTAAAAAATCGAGGACTAATTTTACATTTGTCTCTTTTTATATATGCCAATTTTGGTGGTTAAAATACAAATGAAACAATTTGAAGCTAATTTTATTGATAACGTCGCGAGTTAACTAATCCAAAATGATATTTCAGAAGCTGCCCACGTATTTTGTTCCATTTTGATGGAAAATATCATCATTTTACAGGAATGCCCTGTTTTGTTTGGTCTACAAGTGTTCCTATTTCTTCCATGAATTCTAGTTTATCAGTTAAAACTGAATCCTTCTAGCTAATAATCTAGCTTCTTCTTCTTTTGTTTTTCCATTTTTAAAACAGGTTCTTCCACGCTCTGCTGTAATGGATCTCACACATCAGACAGAAGCAGCATTCTCTGATGACACTCAAATCCCTATGTAAGAGACCGACTGCAACAACCCATCAGGAAAGCAACAGCTCAGCTACTGAGTTTTCCAAAAGACTCCGCCCCTATATATTGCATTCCTGCGGTATAAAAAGAGAAAGGGAGATTTACATACATACCACTCAGTTCCCTACGTAGTCATACATCAATCAACTATTTTTTACATGCATGTTACCTTATCTGTGATTGAAAAGGTATATTTCACTTTTTAAAAGTTAAAATGATGGTATTTTTTATGAGATGTGAAAGAGCTGATTGGTATAAAGGTAAAAAAAGTATAGTATATGTGTTAAATATGTAAATAAATAGAAACTCGGTGTTATGTAGGTAAATGAGTTGAAAGAAAAAATTGCATATATAAAACTCGAATCCTACGTATTTGCATGTCTAACGCCTAAACTTCAACTTTTACATATATGCACCTTATTTATACAAGAAAACATGTATTTTACTTTTTAAAAGCCAAAATGACTGAAATTTTTATGTGATGTGAATGATCTGGATAGCATGAATTAGATGTTCAATATATAATACACAAAAATTAGGTGCTTTAAAACTATTAAACAACCGCAGCACCATTATGGAATAATCATCAGATTAAGACAAACTTATCACTTCCATGGTCAAAATACAAGAATATGTCATGATTTTGTAAAGCTAATAATAATTCCTCAATTGTTGGAATAGTTCCTGCCTTACCCTGTACAAGAACAAAAAGTTGTTTGGGCACCAAATAAAAAAAATAAATAATTTAACCTAAATACAAAAAATAATTACATGCATACCATTTAATTCTTATGTATATGCATATCTAACTAATACCTAAACATACCAACATTTACATATTCATCACCTTAAAGATGCATTAAAAGGTATTGACTTTTTAAGCGTTAAAGAGTAATGGTAATTTGGATATGATATGAAGGATTTAGGAAGTATAAATAAAAGAAGTTGTAAACACATAAGAATTAGGTGCTATGTAAGTTAATGCCACGAAAAAAAGAGATTGTTTTGAATGTATTCGAAGAGAGTGTTACCTCCCACTTAAGATTTTGAAATCATTCTTCCAATTACCGTTGTATATAATTGAGATGCGATCGGGATTAAGCAAATAATATGCATGAAAAGGGGCTATGTATGGAAGATTAACTTCAAATGTCTTCTTTTCACTGACATGATGGTTCAGTTTTAGTAAAACGCTACCTAAGAAAAGCATGTGATAAACCTCCTGATTTTTCAATATTGGCATGCTCTCCCATGAGATCATATGCGGTCATGCAAGCATGGCTTAGGATAGCTCTCAAGTGCAAAAAACTACTTTATTCAAAAGAAAACTTTCCTTGCAAGTTAAAATGAAGGTTATTCAAATAGTGGACAAGGCTAGGAGGAACAAAATAAAGTCAGCCGACCTATCACTAGTGCAAATCTAAAAGGAACAAGAGTAAAGTGGAAAAATAACCGGACTACATTAGTCATAGAGTTTATACAAATCCTAATTAATCCGAAAACTTTTTTAATGGAGGCTAAAATAATCATCATTAGGATTGTTTCAACTAATATTAAAAAAGTTTGTGGACTAAATTAACATTTTACTTGTGGAGAATTTATATGCATACCACCTAAATGTTATGCATTTACATAACTAATAAATAAACTTTATTTTTCACATTTATACCACCCAAATCTCTTATATCACATAAAAAATACAATCATTTTAACTTTTAAAAAGTGAAACATATTTTCATACATAGGAAAAATAGCATGCATGTTAAAATTGAACTATAGGTGTAGATATGTAAATGCATAAGAATTGAGTGGTATATATATAAATATTCATTTTATAAACTCTAGGACTAAAATGACCTCTTGAAAAAAATCAGAGGATCATTTCGACATTTTTCGTCAAATATAAGTGTACAATAAGTGATTCAATACCAAACCAAAATGTTTATTCACTATAAAATGAAAGTGATTACATGCACATCAGAATCTAATACGAGAATAATTGGTTGTCTGTTGACTTTTATGTCTTCGTCAACTGCTTCCGAAATCAAACTCTCAACAGATGTGAGGACTGACTTAACTCTTTTACTATGGTCAACAAATGTCCTGAACCTTTGCTCCCCACATCCTCCCCAACCAAAAATTTTTTTATAAAACAGTGACTGAACAATGTAGGCTTCAGCAACATGAACAGACTAAGCACCATTGAGTATAACTTTGATGAGATTATCATTTAGTATAAAATCACATTGCGAATTCAAAGAATTCAACAATTTCTTAGCAAAAATTTTGAGAGATTCGACATCCAATCTCTCGCCCAAAATGAACCACTCCCATGGTCCTATTCATTTATCTTTCATTGCTCTGCATCACAACAGAAGAAAAAGAAGCAAAAAAGCTAATAAATAACAATGTGTGCATCAATTTAGTTTTGAAAAACATTAACCAATAAATTAGGGCTTATTTGAGATCATTTTTTTCCTTCTCTTTTGTTTATAAAAATTTTTATTCCGTGTGTTTTTCTACAAATTTTTAGTTATTATTTTTTAAAAAAATATAATAACATTTCTTTTCAAAACAATCGATCACTTTGAAATATTTGAATGTTTTAGAAACAACTATATTTTATTCAAGTAGTCAAATATGTTTTGTTTCAAATCTCAAAAATGAAAATATATATATATATATAATTGATCCCAAACGGTCTCTGAGTTTTAAAAGTAGGAAGTTGTTTAAGCATAATGCAATAAATTATTTAGTTTACGGTCAAACATCATTTTAAAATACCACTACTAGGAGTAGTTAAGACGGTTGCCAACTTCACCTTGACAAAATAAGATGGAGGCAAACAATTTGATTCTAGCGTCAATCACAACACTGTTCCAAGGACAAGACCAATTGGAGCCACAATGTCAGTCTATATGCTCTTAAAAGTTAAAGAACGCAAGTCATTTGATGATGATCTAGTATATTCTTCATGTCTAAAAATACTGAAGGTGTGTATGGAGACACCGTTGCTAGATTACTTCCCTATTGCACGTCAAAGGTACTTTCTTTTTGTTATCAGACAACATTGTTTTTATCACAAGAATGTTAAATGTATGTCTTAATATGCGCTGACATTAGGATTCAAATATAAATGACTGATAAAATTTGTTTTGCCATTGATGTTAAATGGGATAGAAAGTCCTCTCTAGTTGTTGATATGTTAAGAATGAGCTTGGAAATTAGTTCTTGTTAGAAAATGTATGTTTTTAATATCTCACGCAAAGTGCACTCTTGATTCTCTAATGCGCTTGAGATAATTTCGACACACTTTTTCGTTGTTTCTTTCTTGTTTATATGAAAAAGCTACTTTTATTCTATGAAATCTGCCACCTTTTATTTATTCATGGAAGTAAGTGTAGTTTTTTCAGTGATATTTACTAATGTTTATTCTTGGAAAAATTAATTGTCATAGAACCTTATACTGCTTAGGAAAATTATCTTGAACTTTTGTTTTAATCTTCTATCTCGGTCAAGTTTATTTTATTTTATTTCTGTTTTTATTCAAGTTAATGAAACATCAGAATGAAAAGTATAAATAATACGAAACACATTTATCTGCAATTATTTTATTCTCTGGAGTTACATTCAGTTATTTCACATTGACTTTTGCTGTACTTTTGAAATACAAAGAAGATTTGACATTTTTTCTTTGAATTCCTAATGTGATTTTATACTTAATGATAAATTCATCAAAATTATACTCCGTGGTGCTCAGTCTGTCCTTTTTGCTGAATTCTATATTGTTCAGTCAATATTTTATAAAGGATTCTTTGGTTGTGGAGGATGTTGTGGGAGCAAAGGTTCAAGGAACTTGCTGACCATAATAAAAGAGTTAAGTTTGTCATCACATCTGTTGACAGTTTGATTTCGGAAGCAGTTGGCGAAGGCATGAAAGTTAACTGGGAATCAATTATTCTCATCTTAGATTATGATGTGCAGTTAATCACTTTCAATTGATAGCGAATAAACATTTTGATTTGGTATTGAATCACCTAATGCACACTTATTTGGTGAAAAGTGTCAAAATGATCCGCTGATTCTTTGCAAGATATCATTTAAGTCCTAGAGTTTATAAAAAGAATGTTTATATATATACCACTCAATTTTTATGTATTTACATATCAACACCTAAACTTCATACATGTCATCTTTCCTATGTATGAAAATATGTTGCAATTTTTAAACGTTAAAATGATTGTTTTTTTGATGTGATATAAGAGATTTGGGTGGTATATGTGAAAAATAAAGTTTAGTTATTAGATATGTAAATGCATAGGCATTTAGTTGGTATGCATGTAAATTTTCCAGAATAAAAATATCAATTTATTCCACACTCTTTAATATTAGTTGAACAATCTCATTGAGGATTATTTTAGCCTCCATTAAAAAGGTTACCAGATTAATTTTAGCATTTGTATAAACTTTATGACTAATATAACCAGATGTAAATAGTCTGGGGTGCTATTTTGCTAAAACTGAACCATCACGTCAGTGAAAGGAACACATTTGAATTTAATCTTCCATACACAGTCCTTTTTCATGCATATTATTTGCTTAATCCTGATCGTAGTCTCAGTTATCTACAACGGGAAATGGAAGAATGGTTTCAAAATCTTAAGTGAGAGGTAACACTATTTTCGAATACATTCAAAGCAATTTCTTTTTTTCAAGGCATTAACTTACATACCACCTAATTCCTATGTCTTTACATATCTAACCTCAAAACTTCTTATATTTATACTGCCTAAATCTTTCATATCATATCAAAAATACCATTACTCTTTAACTCTTAAAGAGTGAATATCTTTTGATACATCTTTAAGGTGATAGATATGTAAATGTTGATGTTTAGGTATTAGTTGATATGCTGATACAAAAAAATTAAATTGTATGTATATAAATACTTTTTGTATTTAGGTTAAAGTTATTTGTTCTTTTTTTCTATTTGGTGTCACAAGAAACTTTTTGTTCTTGTACAGGGCAAAGCAGAAAATGTTCCAACAATTGAGGAATTACTATTTGCTTTACAAAATCATGATCTATTCTTGTATTTTGGCTATGGAAGTGGTAAATTTGTCTTAATCAGATTATTATTCCATAATGGTGTCGCGGTTGTTTAATAATTTCAAATCACTTAATTTCTGTGTATTACATATTGAACACCTAATTTAAACTACCTAGATCATTCATATCACACATAAAAATTACAGTCATTCTAGCTTTTAAAAAGTAAAATACACATTTTCTTGCATAGATAACGTGAAATATAAGTAAATGTTGAAGTTTAAGCATTAGACATGTAAATACATAGGAATTAAGTCTAATCTATGTAATTTTTTTCTTCACCACATTTACCTACATAGAACCAAATTCTTATTTATTTACATAGTTAACACATATATTATACTTTTTTACATTTATACAATCAGCTCTTTTACATCTCATAAAAAATACCACCATTTTAACTTTTAAAAAGTGAAATATACCTTTTCAATCACATATAAGGTGGCATGCATGTAAAAAATAGTTGAAAGATATGTGACTACATAGGGAATTTAGTGATACATATGTAAACCTCTCTTTTTATGTCACAGGAATGCATTATATAAGTGTGGATATAAGTGTGGAGTCTTTGGAAAACTCAGTAGCTATGTTGTTGCTTTCCTGATGGGTTGTAGCAGTGGATCTCTTAGACAGCAAGGGTGCTATGCGCCTTTCCTCTTCACTACTTATTTGCAAACTCTTCTGCAATTATTGCAAATCTATGGAACGTAACAGTTGGAGAAATCACCCTTTTCGCGAAGTTCATACTCAGCTCATGGACTCAGGACTCCATCCTTCATAAGTGCAACAAATGCATCAGTTCGGCAGAAAAATTTAATGTCGAGAAATCCAACTTTCTACCCAGAAGAAAAGTTTTAAAATTTGCAGACATTATTGAGGAGAATTGCAGGTTTTGTGAAGCCAAAATGAGAGTTGCTCATTTATTAGTTAGGCAAGGGGAGCTTGTGAACTTTCTATTATAACAGGGGCCTCAATTATTTGGTGTGCCTACAATTTTAAAGAGAAAAATAATGAACTTATAAGAAATTTGTTACAGAATTGCCCCTTTTTATTTTTGGTCTGCATGTTTCAGTGAAATTATTGATATTTTTGTCAATAACTTTCAAATCTGAGGTGATTATTTGACAATAGTCTATATTTTTTTTGTGTTTCATTTTTAAAAAGCTAGCAATGGTGATATTTTTTTATGTGATGTTAAAGATTTGAATGGTATCATGTAAATATAAATATTTGGGTGTTTGGTATGTAAATACATAAGATTTGTGTGGTATGTCTGTAAATCTCATGCCCCAAATGTTAAATAACCTACTAAAATTTCAGAATTTTTTTAATAATTTCAATTAGGATGGGCTTTCTGAAGGGATTCAGTTGCTTATGGGTATAATTCACCAATGAAATCTTTGACGGAATTAACTGTCAGGTGTTGACCTCAATTTTGAGGTTTTCATTTCCCTTCTTTTAGATACCCTAGGATCTAGCCTTAGGATTTTTACTTTGACTTTCATAGAGAACTAAATCAGGACCCACAATATTTAGAAATTCAAGCTATTTCTTCACTCCTCGAAGATTCATATGGAAGGTTTCTAATCCCCAACACTTGGTTGAGTTGATTAAAGAAGGCATATTGAAGCTCGTGTTAAGTTCCTAAAGGTTTAAAAAATATAGGACCCCATAACGTGCGCGACGTTTGACTTTCTGCCGAGAACAATATATTTCACTATGATTGTCGTTTTGGTAATGACCGATCATCAATTTGCTCGTTAAACGACTCCGGTTGGATCAAATAATTTCATTTGTCGCAACGTGCACAAATTAGAATTAAATTAGTACGATATTCGGCGGACTTTATTGGGTTAACGCAGATGACGAAACAGACCGCGCCGGTGCGTCCTGGACATAGATTTTAGCCATGATAGACATATATCTTGATAAGATTCCGAGATAAATTAAATTCTGCATAAATTGATAAATTTTGAGTAAAATGATATTGATTTTTTTAGTAAATTTAATTAAATAAAAAAAGGGGAAGAGATATAAACCTTCATTCGCCTCCCCTACTCTCCTCGCTCACTCCTCTCGGCCAAAACCCTTGCCCCTCTTTCGCCCCTCTTTCGCGCAAAATTTCAAAGCTTGCTTCCCGTTCTCCAGTCATCTTCCTTCTTTCCCAGCACTAATCGACTCTCATTGTTGGTTGCTTCTGGTCGCCCTCCCCTAATGGATTTTCTCGCCCAATTGAATCTGGTAACCTTCCTACTTCTTGAAGCTTAGTCGGACTCTTCCCTATGGTGTGTTCCCCTCACCGCCGGTAGCTTCTCCAGTAAGCCTCTTCCCATCTTCCCAGGCTATAAATACCCTCCATGCGACTTTGTTTGCAACTGTTGGATCGCCGCTGCTAGTTCGCCGCTGCTGGTTCGCCAGTTGATCTTAATTTTGAGTTTTTTGTTTGACATTTGAATCCACTGCCTTATCAATCATGGCTAAAGCATCCTCTAAACTTTCCTCCTTTCCCCTCATCTTTGCCCTCCAAAATTTTGGCTACAACCCGTCTAACTTCACCATAAACCCCGATTCTTACCCCTATCCACCTTGCTCGTGCACTCGCTAGTGATCGCCGCTTGATATAACTCCTTTCTCGACTGCGGATCCTTTGGCCAGAAGAAATATCAAGATGGTTGAAGTTGAGACAACAACACTGGATTCAACGGCGTAATTGAAGATTTCAAGTACCCCACCAACGTAATCGAAGATTTCAAAAACCAGAGCATTGACAAACGATCTGATTGATATTGCTAGTAATTCTTGGTTTGAGCGAAACTGATCCAGTGTTGACTTCAGAGAATTCGGCGAATTGCTTTAGCGAAGAGGGTGTGCAAGAAATCGTTGAATGCCATATCTAATGATGTTAATTCTTTGGATTCTTTGTCGATTTAAACGTCTGCATCTTATTTTACGTTTCAAGAGGAACACTATGGTGATGGCTGCTCTCAAAATGGTTTTGAAGCAAGAGTTTGATTAGTTCCAGTAGATTTCAAGACAATTTATCACTAGATCTTGCTATTGTATGAGAATTTGATCTGTTTTGAGCTGACAGTAATTATGCAAGACTACAAATTTCAAGAATTTGTAACATACGCAGGCAATTTGTAGGGCGTTGATTCGTCAAGTTCTTTACTGCTGAAGTATTGGTTCTTGCGGGAGCATTCTTCGGTGCAGTTTTCGTTGATGTTGAGGTTCAACTTTTGATTGTAGTCTCAATATCATTTGCTAAAATTTTCTTACAAGTCACTAGGCGGGGAACTGCTTTGAGTGGTTAAGAGAAAAGGGAGAAGTTCAGTTTAAGAACAAGGCTTAGTCAAAGAAGAAATCTCCTACATTTTGAAGCATCGGAAGTTGTAGTTCTTTCCGTTGCTTATGTCTTCCTCTTGTTTCTGTTTTTGTGGGGAAGATTAACAAGCAGGAAGCATGTTATTCCCAACTCCCTTTAGAAATGCAAAACATACTTGAAGAGAAGAGTTGATTGCTATATTTATCTTCGGACAAAAGTCGAGACAACAATAGAAGACGGAAGAAGGAGCTTCGGTTGAACTTCGATAAATTTAAATAACATACGTATAGGACGTCGAGGTTGTTCATCTGATACGACGTAAATCCCCACACTATCTTTTAGGACTTCTTACGATTATATATCGTACGATATAAGTCCTAAACTGTTTGGGATTCCGATGTAGTCGTTTGGTACGATGTAAATCCTCATATTTTCTCGGGTCATTTGCCTAAATAACTTGCAGGACTAAAACATCAAATAATTTTTCTTTCAAAGAAGTAAAACCAAATCATAAGTTAGTTTGAGATGTCATTGAATATTCTTCAGTATCTTCGACATCTCATACTTTTCACTCACTTAGATTCCGAAAATAACTGTTCATATTCGAACCTATTCCACTTGACTTTTCCTATAAACAATTATGGAAACTTAAACGTTGAATTCTTGAAGACGAAACCCCGATCTTAATCCAGAGTCTTCTTAGGTCACTTTGGTTGTCTAAGATATAATTAACTATAGGGGTTTGCCTCTATAAGAAATTAAGAACCCAGATTAATCTAAACTCTGTCTAATCTGTATATTAGATAGAAAAATTTGTCGGCTATAAAATTCACAGACCAAATTGGAGTCA
>NEWO01002845.1:7732-23913 GCA_003013225.1 Phalaenopsis aphrodite
GTCCTAGATATCGATCCCACAAGGAAGTTGGAAAAACCTATAAGTAAATTCTTAAAATTATTTTATAATTTAAAAATTCAAAAATAAAAGTAAAGTGCGAAGTTTGAATATTAACTACTAAGGTGAATGTTATATAAAATGCAGTTGAAAGATAGAGTTAACTATATAAAAGAGAATCTTTTAAAAGTAAAATTGCAAAATCTAAACAAAGTTTTTATTGATGGAAGATTCAAATTTAATAAAGCATCATTCCCCTTTATAATGAGTATATGGATTGTGAAGAAATTAAATTTATTTTGAAAATATATATACAAATTATTTTGTGTTAGATGAGAGCAATCATATACTTTACCCCCTTCCAAGTGTTATAAAGAATATTGACTAATCCAGAGTTTGGTCCCTAATTTCGTGATTGGACTGGGAGGATATTGGCTTTCATTCCAGAGCTCCCACTACTCCCTCACCTGAGGACTAATAATCTCACATTAGTTTCCAATCAACTGGACCAAATTGAGAATTTTAATCTATCACCTTAAAATCTCTAATTTTGCATCCTACAAAGTATATTTTCCTATTTATTTGCACTCAATTCCATCGATAACATACTCTCTAATGAAATCAAATGTGATTCTCCCCTTATTGTAGAAATCATAACACTTTTCAGAACATATGTTTCTCAACAAGTTTTAACATTTCAATTGGTTGGATCGAAAAGTAAATGAAGATCAGAGTTCAAATCATCACAAATTATTGACATTTAAAACCATAGAAAATAAAATCAATTCTTCACAAAACCATATCTTAAAGTGAGGAGAATGATAAAAAAGACTACTCAGAATTCATGAGAAGGACACGATAAAACATGGATTTCATATATAAAAATAAGTGTACAAAATAAAAGAAATAAAAGATACAGCTTATCTCACAATCCTTCCTAAGCAAATCCCTAGAAGTTCTCTCCAAGCCTTTCTCTCTTTACAAGCACACTCAATTCTCTCTTAGAAGTGTAATGAAGAAGAAATCTCTCACATTCCCTCTCCTCTTACAACCCTAGAAGAAAAGCTCCTCTTCTTCTCCTTGCCTTTCACGCCACCCACTTTCTTATCCTTTTCGTCCCCTCTTTCAACTCCTTAACGTCTTCTTCTTTTATTTTGGGGTGCCTCTCTTCAAAAGGAATTCAAAATTTCCTCTAAAATTCCCTTTAAAGGTCAACTCTTTTGAATTCAAAAGATGTGTCATTTGATCCAAGAGACATATCCCTTAATAAAAGAACCTTTCAAAGTATCTAGATGCATTGAATTACCCCCAAGAGGTATTTAGAACAAATGTCCCTTTGAAAAATAGCTCAAAATTCATCTTGAACCGCTTTAATTCACAAAAAGTCATCTCTCTCGCATCATGTGCCAAATATGGTGCATCATGCGCCACATCTGGCACTTCATGTGTCAGCTTTCTCTCAAACTGTGCATCATGTGCCAATATGGCGCATCATGCGCCAGAATTCCAAAATTCACTGTTTTGGCTCCAAATTTTGCATTTTTGCTCTAAATACCTAAAAATGTTATACTTCCAACAAAAAATATGAAATTACCCTTCTTTAAAGTGTAATATCACCAAAAATAAACATGAAATATGTACTTAAAACAGTATATTATTTTGGTGTATAAAAATCCCCCAAACTTAAATGCTACTTGTCCTCAAGTGACACTTTTATTACATAAAAGCTTATGACTTAGGATTGAGATTTACTTACAACTCTATACTTTAGTTTAATCAATAGAATAGCAAACTTTAACAAAAAATTTTATTAACTTAGATTCAAATTCTAAGTCTAGGAATATTTAGTAATCAAATTTAAGATTTCTGAATCTCTATTCATTTCAAGAGAAATTACAATTTTCCATATTGAGGACATTTACCATATTTATATGAAAAAGAACTTCATGAAGATTTTACTAAGAATGCTACTAATACTCCAATACAAGTTTAGAAAATATAATAAAGCTCCTCCCTTATGTTGATTCAAGTGACGCCAACTTTTGATTAAGCATCTCCTCAAGCTTCTCCTCACTTCATTTTCTTTTTCTTAAGATCTTTTCAATATTTACTTTTCTTTTTCTTTCTAATGAGGATTATTATATCTTGACAGTCTTTAATAGTTTTGAACTTTACTATCCTCTTCTTAAAATCAAAACTCCATACCTTTCTTCACTTTATAAATTCATATTAGTTTATGATTTTTCATAAAGTTTCATTCTTTTCATCTTACATGAAACTCTAAAATTCTTAATACTTAAAAAATACAACTTCCTTTACTTTAAATAGAAAAGCATAGTCTTATCTTGTCATACTAAATATCTTTAACTTTAGAATTGACCTTCATTATTAAAAACTTTTACCTAAATTTACCATAATATTTATAAACATAAGTATAGTCATTTAAAGTTAAATCTTAATATCCCCAAGTCATGTTAAATTAATTTTTAAATTATAGTTATCTAAGGACAAATAAAATTATTTTATTTCTTTCCAAAAGAAATTTTTCTCCCCCGCCCAACCCAAACTTAAGTTTTTAAGTAATTTAAAATTGTTTAAATACAAAATTTAGTAGGTGAAAGAAAACAGTAAATGCATGAAAATAAAAACTAACATGTAGAGGATTTCTGATTTTGAAATTGGGCTCTGGTATACTGCAGGTACTAACTTTAAAAACATATAAGCTTTAAAGCATTAAATGAAACATAATATATTCTAAAGAATTTGCTAAAAATTAAAAATAGAAATATGAAAATTGAAAAAGAAAACTGAAAATACTAAAAATGTAGAAAAAGTAAAAGTCTACAGTTACTATTACAATTATGTCCACAACACACCATGAGAGTTTTTACTACAACAGTTCTTAAATGAAAATACAACACATTTCAATCACAAATAACCAACAAACACAAAAACAAACTACACTAGACTCATAAAAAGTATCAGTCTTCATCTCCTTCCTCATTGTCACCATCATCTTCTTCTTCTTCTTCCTCATCTTCATCTCGAATAGGAGTATAGGGAGTGAAACTGGGACAAGGTGAATATTCCACATTGTGCTCTCCCCTAAGATGTCTCACCATAGCATTTTCAAAATCAATATCATGTTAACTTTCCTCTGTTGATATTCATCATTATAAGCATTTCTTACTCCAATCTCTCCCAACTGACCCTGAATATTCATTATGTCCATTTGTTAAATCATGAGTTGGTCCATAATGTTTTCTAATGATGCAAGGAGAGAAGTAGTTGCCCCTGTAGTTGATGTAGAGGGTCAATCCCTTCTTCCCCCTCTAGATTCAATAAATGATTCAACTCTTTGAATCATATGCCTCCCTATGGGATTCTATGGTTGTAATCTTTCTTCATTTCTATGACTCTACTCCTGATTTTTCACATAAAGTGAAAATCAAAGCAGGGCATCCTAAACCACTAGTTGTGGAACTACCAGCTCTACTTTGAGCATGATAAACTATAAGTGCACCAACATCTATTGCTTTTGTGTTCTGAATGCAATAGTTCAACACCGCTCTATCTTTCGTAACATCGGCAAGATGATTAGTTGGCAATAATCTAGCAGAAATGAAGTGATGACATACCTTTTACTAGCTAGTCAACAAGGAAGCGAAGAAGTTAACTATTTTGTTATTCTTAATCTTCTACTCTCCTTTTTCATCAGTCAAAAATGCAAGCACTTCATCCAGTGATGAATCAGTCATCAAGAATGCAGCGTACTCATCAAAAAATGCAATTCTCAACCCATAAAAAGTATTGATTTGATCGGCAGTAAATTCAACTTCTTTACCTCTAACTAGTATGTGGTCATTAGTAGTGAAGCTCATGTTGGAATAAAACTCCCAAATCATGGGGACAATTGCTACTGCAATGAGGTAGCAAAATCTTTCCCAATTTCTGGCAAGGATCAACCTTTCGATCTCGCCACCCGAGTTTGCAAATGCCCGTTTTTGGATCAATCTTCTGGTCTCCATTTGTGTATTGTAACTATACTAGGCCTTGAAGTTAACGAATCTTTGTGAATCAAAATCCTCGGATGTCCTTCCTCTCTTAAATCGGGGAGCAATTTTAAATTCTACAAAAATCTAATTAAATTCCAAACAAATTACTAAATCAAAAATCTAACTCCTCAAGCAAGATTATTTGGTACGAAACATTTCACCATGAGTTTTCTTCAAGCTTTTTCATCAAAAATCCCAAATTTCAGACCTTCCATAATGTAAGAAAAATCCATTGTGAAAATAAAAAATTTCTAAGTTAAGATGAAATCTATGATTTTTAGCCTCCAAAATATTTTGTACCGTGAAGCCCTAGGTCAAGGTTTAGAGGTAGGAGATGATCCAAGCAATGAAAATGGAGCTTGTTTGTGCAATTTTGTAGTTTTTTAAGTGATCTAGCGTGTTCGAGTCTTTGGTGCATCATGCGCCAGCGCTCCGTAAGCTGGCGCATCATGTGTCAGGGCTTAAATTCACCAAATTTTGGTTTCTGAGAAAATATGCTCCGTACTGTCTTACGTCAACTTCTAATTAACTCAAATAACATTTTTAAGCATACACAAACATCATTCTAACACCATACTTTCATAAACAACACAAAACTCACATTTATATATAAAATTTGCGCTAATACAAACTAATAGTTTTCAAGCCAACAAAACATCAAATTCAGTGTTCTAAAGCAAACCAAAATCCTAACACTGAAATTTAAATATCAAAATACAAAGCATAAATATAAATAGTGCAACAATAGAAAGCAAATGCAATCTAACTTAACAAACTAACACAAGCATTACTAAACAAAACCATTCGTGCATAAAATAAGTTCAAACATCTTCTTCACTCTCGTCTTCCTGGTTAGATCCCATTGATTAGTAGTGCACATACAGGTTGTAGAATAGTCGATATGGAAACTCATCAGTTGAATCCTCTCCAATCCAAGAATTTTTCCTGAACATATGTACCAAACCGTCTTCAATACGCTCAGTATGTTCAAAATGTTCATTCAGCCTCCAATCTAGATGATCCAGCATTTCAGAAATATTATCAATCACATGCATATGTTTCTACATCTTTTTATCTATCTTCTTGATTCTCTTCAAAAGTGCATTAAAATTATAGTAAGGTTGAATAGGTGATGAATTATGTGATTCTTGATCTATCAACACATTCAAATCATTTTCATCTCTCATTTCAGTACAACTGCAATAGACATCTGGATCCATCAGCTTCCAAGGAAGAAGCACTTTTTCCCAACTTTTATATGGTACTTACAATTATTGGAAAATTGTGGATGGATGTCCAAGTCCAGTTCCAAATCCATTCACAACCAAACTCAAAATCAACTTTACATTTATGACTCCAATACAACAAGTTTTCCAGTTTGAATACAATAATTAAAAATAGCGCTCTCCTTAGTTACCTTATTGATCTTCATGGTGGGCAGTAACTTTGATGCAATAAAGAAGTGTCATGCCTTAGAAGTACAATTTAACAATGATGACAAAAAATTTACATTCTCATCATCTCTGGCCTCCCACTTTGCATCTTCTTCCGTAAGGTATCGGTAGAGTTCATTCATATTGTCTCTCATAGGGGTAAAATTCACATAATGGCAGATAGGCACATTCTCAATCATAAACATCTCGTTTATTCTTGAAGGAGTGAACTGCACAAACCTGCCTCGCACATAGATTGTTCCTTGGTCGATCTGATACACCTAAAATATATAATATTTTTAGACACATTTTATACTAATTTTTGAGATATTGTGCTTTAACAAAATGTATTTTTTTGCATTTTTCTTACAGATACAAGTAAAGATAGAAAAAATGCTTAAAGGAGTGAAAAAGGATCAAATTTGGAGCAAAAAGGTGAAAAATTGTGCAAAAGAGTTTTGGCGCCTAAGAGCCAAATCCGGTGATTAAGAACCGGTTAAACAGAGAAGGTCACGCCTAAGTGCCGAGACCCCGCGCTTAAGCGCCAGTGGCAGTTACTAGATGAGTAGAATTGGTTTTCACAAATTTTAAAGAGATTTTTGAGGCACCCATTGGCTTAATAGGTGGTTATAACAACCATGGACGAAAATTATCATGAAAGGATGCATCTCTTGGGCAAATACATCGAATCAAAACATATTTTTAAGAGATCCCAAGGCACCTCTTGGAAAACTATAAAAGAAAGAACAGAGTACTTACAAAAGAGTCCTAAAGATATTGACAAGTTTTGAAAGTTCTTCTCTGGGGAGTTAATTCAGAGAGATTTTCAAGAACCACTTTTTATTTACTTTATCTTTTTTTGTTATTTTGTTTTGAGTGATTGTAAAAGAGAAGAGATTCAAAGGAACTTCAAGAGTTTGGTGGAGGACTTGAGATAAGTTTTTATCTTTTTTGTTTTAGACTACTTTTGGTTTTAATCGAGACTTATTGTTGGTTTGACAATAATTTCTTCTTTTAAACTAAAGTGTGGTTTTATTTTCTCAATGTATTCTAAGTAGTTTTCTTTATCTTTCTTCTTAAATGATAAGTAATTAAGTTTTGGATGGAACTTGTGGAGAGTATTGATCTTTAAAGTTGGAAGAAGTTGTGATGATTTAAATCCATGCACTTCATTTACTTCTTGATTTGGCCAATCCAGATGTTAAAATTTGTTGTGAGAACATGTAAGAACTGGGTTGGTATTGTCTCAGTCAACAATTGGAAAGAATCACATGAGGTTGTATGAATGAGAATGTAGTTCATATGATTGGGTGCAAATAAATAGGGAAATATTCATTTATAGGTGTAGAGTTAGAAGACTTTAAAGTGATAGGTTAAAGCCCCCAACTTGGTTTATTGTTTTAGGTTTTGATACGAGAATGCTAGCCCTTAGGTGGAGGGACTCTAGGGAACTCTAGAGTGAGAGCTAGTATATTCCCTGTCTTGCCGGTCTTCAGAACTATTCAAACTTTAAATTAGCCAATGTTTTTTATATCATCTCTAGTAAGGGTAAATAATATTATTACTCCTATTTGACATAGCACAATTTGCATACTTCCATAATATAATTCTTATACTTATTAGTAATTCTTGATAAGAAGAAAGATATTTTCATATTAAGTATTTTTTTTCTACAAAAACTTTAGTTATCTTTTTAAGTTGTTAATGTTTCGTTAAATTATCAAAAATACCAAAAATATTTAAATTTCAAATTCCTGCAAAAATGATTTTTAGTTTAAGTAATTATGTTTTTAAAAATAGAAAAACTTTTTAAAATGTGTATATTGTATAATCTTCCCTGTGGGTTCGATATTCAAGTCTTAATCAAAAGGTCATATATTACTTGGTAACGATACATATACTTGCGTAATATCCCAATATAAATATATATAAATTAAAAAGTTAAATTCTTATTTTTTTTCAGGATCAAGTTTTTTATTTTGTTGCAAAATAAGAAAATATAAGTGAAAAAGATCATCAGAAATGTTGTGCATAAGCATTATGTCGGGATCAAGTTTTTGGTGCCGTTGTCGGAGAAGAAAACTAAGTAAATTTCTATTTTTAGAAAGTCTTATTTAAACTTTAAATATTGTATCTTATTTTGTATGTTTTATTTTATTTTATTTTATGTTAGTGTATGTGTAGTTCAGGTTCTGAAGGACTAGTGCCCTACTATTCTGAATTAGAAAGAAGTATTAGAAAAATCAGAAAAACCAAAGAAATTAAAAATCTTGAAAAATCCAAAAAAAATTACAGAAATGGCAAACCAAAATAATCAAAATGCTAAAATTCATCAAGATTTTAGACCTTTAAGAGATTATGTCAACCTTACTGTAGATGAACTTCATTGTAGTATTCAAGAACCTACTGTAGTGCCTAATTCATTTGAGCTTAAACCTGCTATTATCCAAATAGAATCAAATAATCAGTTTAGGGGATCACCAACTGAAGATCCAAATTTACATCTTACCAATTTTTTTAGAATTGTGTGCTACATTTAAATACGATGGTGTTTCAGATGATGTCAAAAGACTTGGGTTATTTCCTTTCTCACTGAGGGATAAAGCTAAAATGTGGTTGAATTCGTTAGTGCCCGGATCTATCAGAACTTGGAGTGGTTTAGTACAAATTTTTTTGCTAAATATTTTCCACCATCAAAAACTGGGAAGCTTAGAAATAATACTACATCTTTTAATCAGTTTGAAGGGGAATCTATTTATGAAGCATGGGAACAATTTAAAGAACTCATAAGAAAGTGTCCACACCATGCTATACCAGATTGGTTAGTAATTCAAACCTTTTAAAATAGATTAATTGGTTCTCTTAGATCTATTATCGATGTCGTTGCTGGTGGTTAATTGATGTCAAAACCTTTTCATGATGCTTATGCTTTAATTGAAGAGATGACTATCAAAAATTTTCAATGGCCTTCTAAGTGGGTGAATCCAAAGAAAGAAGCCAATATTCATGAAACGAATGCATTTACTATGTTAGCAAATCAAGTTACTGCAATTTCAAGGAAGTTAGACCAATTTGGAATGAATTTTTCTCAACCAATTTCCATGATTGAAGTGAATTAAATAGGCCAAATGATAGATTCTCAAACATCATTAGAGACTTTGAATGTCATAAATAATAAGCAGAATAACCCATATTCCAATTATTATAACCCAGGTTGGAAGAACCATCCCAACTTTAACTAGAATAACAATTTGGGTGGTAATAGTCAGCAATGGGGGAACAACCAAATAAATACATTGGGAAACTGGACCAACCAAGGGAATAATAATTATAAATCTACTCTCAATCAACAGTAATACACAATTTAAGGATAAGAATTTGTCTATAGAAGAAGTGGTGTTACAATTAGGTAATCAGTTACAAAGTCAAGGAGCTACAATTAGAAATATTGAGAATCAACTTGGGCAAATTGCAAGTTCATTAAGTAATAAATCCCAAAAAATACTTCCTAGTAATACTGAATCAAATCCAAAAGACCAGAATAAAGAGCAAGTTAAAGCCGTACAACTTAGAAGTGGAACAGAGTTGGAAGGTAGGGTTCAAAAAGAGATTGAAAGAGAGAGAGAGATGAAATTGAAGAATCAAAAGAGGACGCTCCGAAAAATTCTAAAAGACCTATTTCTCCACCGAAAGTTGATTTAGAAAAACCACCACCTCCATTTCCTCAGATACATTGACAATAAAAGTTGGATAAGCAATTTTCAAAATTTCTGGAAATATTTAAGAAACTTACAATCAATATTCTATTTGTCGAAGCCTTAGAACAAATGCCAAGCTATGTAAAGTTTATGAAGGATATTCTCAATAGAAAAAGGAAGTTTAAAGATAATGAGACTGTTACACTTAGCGAGGAGTGCAGTTTTATAATTCAGAAGAAATTTCTTAAAAAGCTTAAAGATCCTAGTAGCTTTACAATTCCATGTGCAATAGGAGACAGATTTTATTGGAAAGCTTTATGTGATTTAGGTGCAAGCATTAACCTTATGTCATTATCAATATTTAAGAGATTGGGATTAGGAGAAATAACCCCTACTACTGTAACTCTGCAGTTAGAAGATCGTTCAATAACATATCTTAAAGGAGTTATAGAAGATGTCCTAGCGAAAGTGGATCNAGATCGTTCAATAACATATCTTAAAGGAGTTATAGAAGATGTCCTAGCGAAAGTGGATCAATTTATCTTTCCTGTTGATTTCATTGTGTAGATATGGATGAAGATAAAGAAATACCTATCATTTTGGGTAGACCTTTCCTAGCCACAGGAAGAGCAATGATAGATGTGCAGAAAGGGGAAGTAACAATGCGCGTCAATGATCAAATTGTTACTTTTAACATTTCAAAATCAATGAAATACCCTGCAAAAGGCAAAGATGATGAATGCTATAGAATGGATGTTATAGGATATCTGAGCGAATGTCATTTCAAGACTACTTATGAAGAAAAATCTGAAGAAAAAAATTTGGAACACGAGCAAGAAGAGGAATTAGATCAATGTGTAAACCTTTTTAAGGAAGATTCAAGTTATGTTCAAGAAAGTTCTGAAATTTTGGACACGATAAACAAAGATAAATCATTTTGTTCATCTTTTGAAAAACCTCCAGAACTTGAGTTAAAATAACTTTCTGAAAATTTAAAATATGTCTTTTTAGGAGATTCATCTACTTTACCTGTTATAATTTCCTTGAAGTGAACAAAGGAAGAAGAAGAAAAGCTGATGAAAATTTAAAAAAAAAATTAAGAAAGTCTTCAGATGGACAATTGCTGATATTAAAGGAATCAGTCCTTTAATTTGTATGCATATAATTAATCTAAAAGAAAACTGCAAACCCAGGGTTGGTCCACAAAGGAGATTAAATCTTGTTATGAAAGAGAATGTTAAGAAAGAAATTTTAAAGTGGTTAGATGTTCGAATTATCTACCCTATTTCAGATAGTGCATGGGTTAGTCCAATTCACTGTGTTCCTAAAAAATGAGGAGTAAATGTAACTTGGAATGAGCATAATGAGTTAATACCTACTAGACAAGTTACAGGATGGCAAATATGCATTGATTATAGAAAATTAAATCTTGCCACTAGGTAAGATCATTTTCCACTACCCTTTCTAGATCAAATGCTGGATAGACTAGCTGGGCATAAATACTTTTATTTTCTGGATGGATATACCGGTTATCACCAAATTCAAATATCTCCTCAGGATCAAGAGAAAACAACATTTACCCGACCTTATGGTACTTATGCTCTTAGAAGAATGCCCTTTGGTTTATGTAATGCCCCTGCTACATTTCAAAGATGTATGATGGCTATTTTTTTGTGATTTAATTGAAAAAGGAATTAAAGTCTTTATGGATGACTTTTTGGTGTTTGGAACATCATTTGTCCACGTTTGAATTAGAAAAATAACTCTATTTTGAAAAAGAAATTAATGAACATTTTCCATATGAAAAATTGTTCGTTGTAAATGAGTGGCGTGTTTCGTGGTATGCCGATATTGTGAACTATATTGTTAGTGATCTTAAACCCTATGAAATGACAAACCAACAAATGAGGAAATTTATTTCTGAATCTAAGACTTAATTTTGGGATGACCCATATTTATATAAAAGGATCTGATCATTTGAAGATGTGTACCATTAGAAGAAACTTATGAAATTAACCAAAAATGTCATAATTCTNTCATTTGAAGATGTGTACCATTAGAAGAAACTTATGAAATTAACCAAAAATGTCATAATTCTGATTTTTGGAGACATTTTGGTGTTGATAAAATAACATACAAAATTCTACAATCTGGATTTTATTGGCCTACAATTTTTAGAGATGTTAATGTTTATATCAAAACTTATGATAGATGTCAAAGAGTTGGCAATATTTCTAGATAAAATGAGATGTCCCTCTATTATATGCTACATGTTGAAATATTTGATGTTTGGGGATTAGATTTTATGGGACCATTTATACCATCTTTCGGAAATTTATATATTATGTTAGCAGTGGACTATGTATCCAAATGGATAGAAGTTGTTGCTTTACCTCCATGTGATGCTCAAAGTATTGAAAATTTTTTTAAAATGAACATATTTTGTAGATTTTGGATGCCGAGAGTTATCATTACTGATGGGGGAAGTCATTTCAGAAATGCCATTATGGAGAAGTTATTAAAGATATATCATATAAATCATAGGATTTTTAATGCTTATCATCCTCAGACAAGTGGTTTGGTTGAATTATCCAATCGGGAAATCAAAAGAATTATGAAAAAATCTGTGAATCCAATAAAAAGGGATTAGTCATTCAAACTTAATTATGTTTTGTGGGCTTATAGGACTGCATATAGAACTCCTATAGGAATGCCCCCATATAGACTAATATTTGGAAAAGCTTGTCACTTACCAGTTGAACTTGAGCATAAAGCATATTGGGCTATTACAGAGTTCAATTATAATTTAAAAGATGCTGGTGAGAAAAGATTGTTACAATTAAATGAGCTTGAAGAGATAAGTAATGAATCTTATGAGAGTGCTAAGATTTATAAAGAAAAGATGAAAATGTGGCATGATCGAAAGATTCTTACTAAAAATTTTCAGCTAGGGCAACAAGTTTTATGATATAATGCAAGGTTAAGATTATTTCCAGGCAAACTTAAGTTTAGGTGGATGGGCCCATTTGTTGTGCTAAAAGTTTATCCTTATGGAGCTGTGGATATTAAAGATCGTAATTCTAAGAGAATTTTTAAAGTGAATGGACATAGACTGAAAACTTATTATATAAGAGATCAGCATAAATATAATGATGAAATGATGTTGGGTCAACTAGAATGAGCACTGGTTACGTCAGGCTGACGACGTAAAACCAAGTGCTTTGTGGGAGGCAACCCATAGTTATCAGTGTGTTTTTGCTTTGATTGTTGTTTTGAGTCTGATTAAAAAATTTGGGGTAGTATTTTTTAGATTTATTATGTGCTAGTAATGAATTTTAGACTTTATTTAGTGACCTAGACATGTTAGAATGAGAATTTGGACGTTAAGTTGACTAGTGCAAAAATGTAGCACTGGCGCTTGGGCACAAAATACGGTGCTTAAGCGCGGTAGTTTAATCACATGTGAAAATTTCAATTTCTGGAAGGTATAACTACAGTTTAGTTGGAATAAACGTGTCTTGGCAGCTTTAATTGTGCCTAGAAGTTATGAGGGGGAATTAGGCCTATAAATAGAAGGGGTTTGTGAAGGAATTTCACCCCAGATTATTTTTAGCCCTAAAAGTCTAAGAAAGAGAGAGATTTAGAGAAAATGTCTTCATGGGAGATGGATTTGAAGAAGAAGGAAGAAGCCATGAGGAAGAAGTTCATTAGTCAAAGTGCACAGAAGATGTATAACGGTTTCTTAGCCGTTAGTATTAAAGGGATATCAGAGAAGATCAACTAGATGGAGAATACTATATTTGTATTAGAGACTAAGGTGCTTAAATTATATGCTCATCTAGAACATATTGGGTGGCGACTTACGATGTAATTCAGTCATACCATTTATGTAGAGGAAGCGGATAAGGCAATGTTCCTTAAGCAAAAGTGGATCGAAGATGATAGTATTAGAGCTTGTCACCACCGTCTGATTTATGAACTCTATATTCCTGGAGAGACTACTGAGAGATAAGAATTTGTTCCTTCTAATGAAGAGTGGCATTAAGTTAAGTGTTAGGAATTGTGTGTTTGGAGTCATGTTTTTAAGTTTGTTAGTGCTTATGTCTTGTGTTTAGTGTTTGTGTCACTTATCTGTTTAATTGTAAATGTGTGTTAAGTTTTTTGTACCTAGGAAAATTTTCTCATCCAAGACTATTTGGAGAGAGAATTAAGTGTTAAATGTGTTTGTACTTGTTTGTGAATTAATATAAGTTTATTTTTGTGAAATTTGTGTTATTTTTAGCCTCAAGTTGAATTAATTATTATGGAGAATTTTGAGAGAGAAGTGAGTTGTAGGAAGTAAAAATAGTCATCTAAGTGTTATGATACCATTTAGAGGTGGTTTACTTAGGCTAATAGTGCATTTTACTTAAAATTAAAATTTTCAAAAATTGTGCACTGACACCTAAGCACCACATCTCGCGCTTAAGCGCAAGCCAACCCAAGAGGCAGGCGCCTAAGCGCCACTTACCCGTGCTTAAGCGCCGGTTCACAAAACTGATTCGCGAACGGTTAAAAGTGAATTTTTGGTCCAAAAATGCCAATTTTAATGCCTCCTATCATCTTCCCGAACTCGAGTTCACAATTTTTAGGACTAGGGCAAGTGAAATTTGGAGATTTCCTGGTGGAATCAAGTGAGATTTGCAAGATTCAAGTTCCTTGAGGGAAGAGCTTTACTTTTATGCAAAACTTTTGGATTTTCACCAAATATTTTAAGCACATTTGGAAGATTTCGAAAATTTACTATTCATGGTGAAAAGTGAAGAAAAATCTATGGAAATTGCTTGGGAAGTTTAGTTAGTGCTTTTGGAAGTTTAGTTTAGTGATCTAAACTTGATTTTTAAGTTATTTTTGGAATTTATCAAATTTTTAGAATGACATCAAGAATGAAAAGGAGCAAAGGAAAGAGCCCATTTGATTCGAGCAAATTAGTCAGTTCAAAAGCTCATGATCGATATAGTGACGCTCTACAGTCACGAAAATTGATTTAGGAGCGATGTTTTAAGAGTCCATGTGGAGAAGTGAAAGACCTGATAGTCCACCGACAGTGGGAACAGTTCTATTGTTTCTCTGCTGTCGTTGTAATTTCTGTTGTAAGGGAGTTTTATGCAAATCTCCTAGAGGTTGAGGACGATCGATTTATGGTTCAAGGGAAGTTGGTACCTTTTACTCCAGAGGTAATCAACTTGTTTTACAATTTACCACCGAAGAATTTATGTTTTTTACGTGAATTATAGTCCTGCAGAAGTGGAATTGGACGAGATCATATCTTATTTGGCTGTTGGAAGAGGACTTTGGAAGATTACAAATGAGAGGAGAGTAAATTTTCTAACATCAAAGTTGTGTGCACCATCAAAGGCTTGGCACTATTTTATATTTTCTTGTTTGCTTCCTACAAATCATCTCAGTGAAGTGATCAGAGAGAGTGACGTTGAATTATTGTATTCAGGATGGAAAGCCCATCAACATAGAGGCTTTGATCTATCACACTATCATCAGTTCAGCTGCTGCTGCTACTACTGCAGGTATGGGATTTGTTTCCTTGATATTTTCTTTATGCGAGCAGACTAGAGTAAAGTATGATAGTTTGGAGGAAGTTATGTTGCCTCTGAAGCCCATTACGAAAGTGATTGTGAAGACTTATTCGGAGCATTCAATTTTTGGCTGCAGAGGAGCATTTTCCAGAAGCTATGGATTAGAGACGTTTGTTGCATCTACCTCTGCTGCATCTTCATCAAGACCATCTGCTTCACGTGCTCTACATCTTAAGGTGATTCAACTGAGCCTCAATAGTAGTTATTACAAAAGATGATGACTCATATCCACTTTACCGCTGATAAAGTTCAAAATCTAGAACATTTTGCTAAGCATACAAATAGGTATAATAAAAGAATGAGTGACTGTGAGGATAAATTATACCCAGCTCTAGAGGGCCTGATTAGAGGTGACCCAGGAGTAGTATTTCCTCAATATCCTCATTATCCTGACTACGAGCCTAAAGAAAAATGGTATAGTGGCAATTCTGGGAGTGGAGAGGAGTAGAGATGAGAGATGACTTGTTGGACTTGATTTGGTTTGATGTATTGTTATGTTTGTGTTTTTTTATGAACTTTGTGATGTAGTACTGCTAAATATAGAGTTATGTGATGTTGTGGAGTATGTTTTATGTTGTGTTTTGAATTTTTATGTTCTATTATTGTTGTAATCGTTGTGTTAGATAGTATTTTGTTTTAAAAATTTTAGGATAGTAACTATTTTTGTTTTTAGTACTGTGGATTGGTTAGTTTGGAACTTAACTTAATTCCATGTTTTTTTAAGTTAAAAATCTTGCTAGCTTAGATCTTAATTTTAAAATTTAGAAACTACTACCCTGTATTTTTCTTTTATCATGTTAGTGTGTTGTTTGCTTTTATACCCACTGTTTATAAGTCTATTGAATCTCTACATGTTAAACTAAAATAACATATTATAAAATTTGATCAAAATTAATTTTACTTTGGTCTTTAGTTTTATACTTGTATAATTAGGATGTGAAAATTCCTTTTAGCATGTTATTTCAATTTTCATTCCTGCTTATATAATTCTCTGATGTTAAACCATTTAATTTGTTAAAAAAAAAATAAGTTTGAGGGAGGGATGAAAAATATTTTCAAAACTTGAATTTTATTTGTTTTCAAATGAACTACAAATGAATTTGAATTTTAAAAGAAATATTGATTATGTATATGAAGTTATATTAGGGAAGTAAAATTTGATTTTAGAAATGAGTAAGAAAATTTAGTTAAAATTTTAAGTAATGAAGAAAACTTTAAGTTTAAAAAAAATTAGTATAGAAAATGATTAATATAAATGACTATCTATAGTAAAAAAAATTGTATTTTTGAAAATTTTAGATAATTTAGACTTTTATTTTTAATACTTAAATTTTTTTAATTAAAATGATTTTCAAAACTATTATT